>CAUYRH010092516.1:0-34676 GCA_963574655.1 Perodicticus potto | reverse complement strand
ATACCCAGTGGTGGTATTGTTACATCAAATGGTAGATCTGTTTTTAGTTCTTTGAGGAATATCCATCTGTTTTCCATAGAGATCGTACTAATTTACACTTCTACCAGTAGTATATAAATGATCTCTTTTTTTTTTTTTTTTTTTTTTTTTTGTTAGACAGTGGCTCAAGCTATCACCCTGGATAGAGTGCCGTGGCATCCACAGCTCACAGCAACCTTCAATTCCTGGGCTCAAGCGAGTCTCTTGCCTCCGCCTCCCAAGTAGCTGGGACTGCAGGCGCCCGCCACAACGCCCGGCCATTTTTTGGTTGCAGCCGTCATTGTTGTTTGGCGGGCCGGGCTGGATTCGAACCCGCCAGCTCAGGTGTACGCGGCTGGCGCCTTAGCCCATTGAGCCACAGGCGCCGAGCCTAAATGATCTCTTTTCACCACATCTGTGCTAGCATCTATTTTTTTTTGATTTATTAACAATGGAAATTCTGACAAAGGAAAGGTGGTATCTCATTGTGGTTTAAATTTGCATTTCCTTTATGATTAGTGATGTTGTATTTCTTGGCTATTTGCATATCTTCTTTTAGAAAAAATCTGTTCATGTCTTTTTCCCGCTTTTTGATGGGGTTATTTGTTTTTTGTTGATGATTTGTTTGAGTTTTTTGTGGTTTCTGGATATTAGTTTTCTTTCAGATGTATAGTTTGTGAATATTTTATCCCATTATATAGATTGTCCATTTACTGTTTACTTGTTTTGTTTTGGGGAAATGCTTCTGTTTAAGTCCCCTTTATTTTGTTGTTGCTATATTTGCTTTTGGGGTCTTAGTCATAAGTTCTTTGCTTAAGCCAATGTCCAGAAGAATTTTTCCTATATTTTCTTTTAGAATTGTTGTGATTTTTGGTCTTGCAATGAAGTCTTTAATACATCTTGAGTTAACTTTTGTATATAGTGAGAGATAGGGATTAAGTTTCATTCTTCCATATGTGACTACCAAAATTTTCCAACATCATTTATTGAATATAGTGTTCTTTTCCCAGTGTATGTTTTTGTCTGCTTTGTCAAAAATCAGTTGTTTGTAGGTATATGGTTCTATTTCTAGGTCCACTATTCTGTTGGATTGATTTATGTATCTTCTTTTATACCAACACAATGATGTCATGGTTACTGTAGATTTGTAGTAGAATTTTAAATTGGGTGATCTGATGCTTCCCGATTTGAACTTTTTGCTTAGGATTATTTTGGCTATTCAGTCTCTTTTTTGATTTTGTGTGAAATTTATGATTATTTCTTCTAATTATGTGAAAAATACATTGGTATTTTGATGGGAATTGCATTTTATGTATAAATAACTTTAGATAGCATGGGCATTTGAACAATATTGATTCTTCTGATCCATGAACATGGGATGTTTTTCCATTTGTTTGTGTCATCAATAATTTCTTTCATCAATGTTTTGTAGTTCTCCTTGTGGAGATCTTTCACCTTCTTGGTTAAGTATAATCCCAGGTATTCTATTTTTCAGCTATTGTAAATGGTATTGAGTTCTTGATTTGGTTCCAAGCTGGGCTGCTTTTTTGTGTTTAGAAATACTACTAATTTGTGTACATTAATCTTATAATCTGAGACATTACTGAATTTATTTATCAATTCTAGGAATCTTTTGGAGGTGCCTTTAAGGTTTTCCAGACAAGATCATAACTTCAGCAAATAGGTATAATTTCACTTTCTCTTTTCTGACTTGGCTATCCTTTATTTCTTTGTCTTATCTGATCTGCCTAGGACTTCCAAAACTACGTTGAATAGAAGTGATGGCACTAGGCATCCAGTTCTTAGTGATAATAGTGGGCATCATTGTCTTATTCCAGTTCTTAAGGAAGAATGCTTTTAATCTTTTCCTACTTAGTATGATATTGGCTCTGGATTTGTCATATATGGCTTTAATTGTTTTGAGATATGTTTATTCTGTGCCAAGTTTTTTGAGGGTTTCTATAATGAAACAGTGCTGTATTTTATTTAATGCTTTTTCTGCATATATTGGGAATATCATATGGTTTTTATTTTTAATTCTGTTTATGTGGTAAATCAAACTTACTGATATGTGTATGTTGTGTCCTTGGGATGAAACACACTTAACCAGGGTGAATTAATTATTTTATTTATTTATTTTTTTTGAGACAGAGCCTCAAGCTGTCACTCTTGGGTAGAGTGCCATGGCGTCACAGCTCACAGAAACTTCCAACTCCTGGGCTTAAGCAATTCTCTTGCCTCAGCTTCCCAAGTAGCTGGGACTACAGGTGCCCGCCACAATGCCTGGCTACTTTTTGGTTATAGTTGTCATTGTTGTTTTGGTAGGCCAGGGCTGGATTCGAACCCTCCAGCTCTGGTGTATGGGGCTGGTGCCTTAGTCTCTTGAGCTACAGATGCTGAGCTTAATTATCTTTTTGATGTGCTGTTGGATTTGGTTTTCTACTATCATAATATAGACAGTACCCAAGTTCTAAACATCCAATTTAATGTATAACTTGCACTTATGAATGGAGGCTATTACAGTTAAGTCCCTGATTTACTCACATTTGTGAATAGAGTCTATTACAGGTAATAGGTAAATGTACCTTTTCCAACTTAGAAACATCCCTCACCAGAGTGATTCATTTGTTATAATTGATGAACCTACAATGACACATCATTATCACTCACAGTTCATAATTTATACTAGGGCTCATTATATAGATTTGAAGAAGTGTATGTATCCACAGAATATTATACACAGATGATGTGTAGCTACCATCAAAGTAGTGCAAAGGGTAGTTTATCTGCCCTAAAAACTTCTATGCTTTGCCTATTTATCCTTTCTTACCTCCTAACAACTGGTCTTTTTTTACATTTGCCTTGCCTAGAATGTCTTACATTTGCAATCACAAAGCATGGAGGCTTTTCAGTTTGGCTTTCTTCACATAGTAATATGTATTTAAAATTACTCCATTTTTGAGTAGATTTATAGCTCATTTCCTTTGAGTGATTAATAACATTCCATTATCTTTATATACAAAAGTTTATCCATTCATCTGCTGAAGGGCATCTTGGTTTCTTCTAAGTTTCAGCAATTATAAATAAAGCTACTATAAAGAAAGATCTGTCTTCAGGTTTTTGTATGGGCATAAGTTTTCATTTTATTTGGATAAATACCAAGGGGCATGACTGCCAGATTGTATAGTTAAGAATATGTTTAGTGCTCGCTTCAGCAGCACATATACTAAAATTGGAAAGACACAGAGAAGATTAGCATGGCCCCTGCACAAGGATGCCACACAAATTCATGAAGCATTCGATATTTTTAAAGACTTGTCCTCCCCCCTCCAGAAAAAAAAAAGAATATGTTTAGTTTTGTAAGAAACTATCAAATTTTTTCCCAAAATTGCTGTAACATTTTGCATTTATACCAGCAGTGGTTGAGAGTTCCTATTAATACACATCTTTGTCAGCATTTGGTGGCATCATTGTTCTGGATTTCAGCCATTCTATTAAGTGTGTATCAGTACATCATAGTTGTTTAAAATTTGCATTTCTCTGATGATATATGACTATGGATGACATGGAGCATCTTCTTGCATGCTAATTTGCCATCTATCTTTTTCTTTGGTGGAGGATGAGGGGAACAATTATCTGTTTATCTTCTTTGGTGAGGCGTCAGAGTCTTTGGAACACTTTCTAGATCAGATTGTTTGTTTTATTATTGTTAAACTTTAAGAGTTCTTTGTACATTTTTGATAATAATCCTTTATCAGAGGTGTCTTTTGCAATATCTCTCCCAGTGTATGGCATGTCTTCTTCTTCTCTTGACATTGGCTTTCACGAAGCAGACATTTTTAATTTTAATGAAGACTAGTTTATCAATTCTTTCTTTTACGAATCATGCCTTTGACGTAATAAGTAAAAAGTCATCACCATATGCAAGGTAATCTAGGTTTTCTGTCTTCTTCTTTTATGGTTTACCTTTAGGTTTGTGATCTATTTTGAGTTAATTTTTGTTAAATATGCAATATCTATGTATTGATTTTTTTTCCATTTTTTAAAAATTGTTGGGGATTCATTGAGGGTACTATAAACTAGGTTACACTGATTGTACTTGTTAGGTAGAGTCCTACTTATACTTGTGTCTTGACCCCAAAAGGTGTGTCACACACTGAGACTCGACCCCTTTTCTCTTTCCCTCTCTCTGCTCTCCCCTTCCCCCACCCTCCTCCTCCTCTCTCTGCTCTCCCCTTCCCCATCCCGACCCTGTCTTAAGTCGTTAATTGTCCTTTTATGAGAACTAAGTACATTGGATTCATGCTCCTCCATTCTTGTGATGCTTTACTAAGAAGAATGTGTTCTACTTCCAACTTCCATCCAGGTTAATAAAAAGGTTGTAAAGTTTCCATCTTTTTTAATGGCTGAGTAGTATTGCATGGTATACTTGTACTGTGTATCCTGTTAATCCATTCCTAGATTGGTGGGTATTTAGGTTGTTTCCACATTTTTGCAATTGTAAATTGAGCTGCCATAAACATTCCAGTGCAAATGTCTTTATAATAAAAGGATATTTTTCCTTCTGGGTAGATGCCCAGTAATGGGATTGCAGGATCAAATGGGAGGTCTACCTTGAGTTCTTTGAGGGTTCTCTACACTGTCTTCCAAAAAGGTAGTATTAGTTTACAGTCCCACCAGCAATGTAAAAGTGTTCCTTTCTCTCCACATTCATGCCAGCATCTGCAGTTTTGAGATTTTGTGATGTGGGCTATTCTTGCTAGGGTTAGATGATATCTCAGGGTGGGTTTAATTTGCATTTCTCTAATATTTAGGCATGATGAGCATTTTTTCATATGTTTGCTAGCCATTCATCTATCTTCTTTAGAGACGATTCTATTCATCTCTCTTACCCATTGATATATGGGATTGTTGGCTTTTTTCATGTGGATTAGCTTGTGTTCTTAATAGATCCTAGTTATCAAGCTTTTGTCTTATTTAAAATATGAAAATATCCTTTCCCATTGTGTAGGTTGTCTATTTGCTTTGGTTGTCTCCTTAGCTGGACAGAAGCTTTCCAGTTTCATTAAGTTCCATTTGTTTATTTTTATTGTTGTTGCAATTGCCATAGAAGTCTTCTTCATTTAGTCGTTCCCCAGGCTGATATCAAGTGTTTTACTATGCTTTCTTTGAGGATTTTTTATCATTTCATGCCTTAAATTTAGTCTTTTATCCATCTTGAATCAATTTCTGTGAGTGGAGAAAGGTGCGGGTCCAGTTTCAGTCTTTTACATATGGATATCCAGTTCTCTCAGCACCATTTATTGAATAGGGAGTCTTTCCCTCAGGGTATGTTCTTGTTTGGTTTATCGAAGATTAGGTGGTTGTGAGATGTTAGTTTTATTTTCTGGTTTTCTATTTGATTCCAAATGTCATCGAATTTTTGTGCCAGTACCATACTGTTTTGACCAATATTGCCTTGTAGAACAGCCTCAAGTCTGGTAGGCTGATGCCGCTGGCTTTGTTTTTATTATTAAGAACTGCCTTAGCTATATGGGTTTTTTTCTGGTTCCACACAAAACAAAGAATTATTTTTTCCAAGTCTTGAAAGTACAATGCTGGTATTTTGATAGGGATGGCATTGAATCTGTAGATTGCTTTGGGAATTGTAGACATTTTAACAATGTTGATTCTTCCCAGCCATGAGCATGGTATATTCTTCCATTTGTTAATATCCTTTGCTATTTCTTTTCTTAGAGTTTCATAATTTTCTTTATAGAATTCCTTCACCTCTTTTGTTAGGTAATATTTCTAGGTATTTCATTTTCTTTGAAGCTATGGTGAAGGGAGTTGTGTCCTTAATTAGCCTCTCGTCTTGGGTGTTATTGGTGTATACAAAGGATACTGACTTGTGGACATTGATTTTATATCCTGAGACATTACTATATTTTTTGATGACTTCCAGGAGTCTTGTGATTGAGTCTTTGGGGTTCTCTAAGTATAAGATCATGTCGTCAGCAAAGAGAGAGAGTTTGACCTCCTTTGCTCCCATTTGGATGCCCTTTATTTCCTTGTCTTGCCTAATTGTATTGGCTAGCACTTCCAGCACTACGTTGAATAGCAATGGTGACAGAGGACAACCTTGTCTGGTTCCAGTTCTAAGAGGAAAAGTTTTCAGTTTTACTCCATTCAGTAATATATTAGCTGCGGGTTTGTCATAGATAGCTTTGATCAGTTTCAGAAACATGCCACCTATGCCTATACTCTTCAGTGTTCTAATTAGAAAAGGATGCTGGATTTTATCAAATGCTTTTTCTGCATCTATTGAGAGGATCATATGATCTTTGTTTTTGCTTCTGTTAATATGGTGGATAACATTTGTGGACTTGCTTATGTTAAACCAGCCTTGCATCCCTGGGATGAAACCTACTTGATCATGATGTATGACTTCTTTAATGATAAGCTGTAATCTATTGGCTAGGATTTTGTTGAGAATTTTCGCAACTATATTCATGAGTGAAATTGGTCTGAAATTCTCCTTTTTAGTTGGATCTTTTCCTGGTTTTGATATCAGGATGACGTTTGCTTCGTAGAGCTTGTTGGGGAAGATTCCGTCCTCCTCAATTTTTTGGAATAATTTCTGCAGTATGGGAATAAGCTCTTCCTTGAAGATTTGGTAGAATTCTTGTGTGAAGTTATCCGGACCAGGGCATTTTTTGGTTGGAAGATCTTTGATTGTTTCTGTAATCTCTGTGCTTGAAATTGGTCTGTTCAGGAGCTCTATTTCTTCCTGGCTAAGGCTAGGGAGAGGGTGTGATTCCAAATATTGATCCACTTCCTTCACATTGTCAAATGTCTGGGCATAGAGTTTTTTTTAGTATTCAGAGATAATATTTTGTATCTCTGTGACATGTGTTGTTATTTCCCCTTTATCATTTCTGATTGAGGTTACTAGAGATTTTACTTTTCTATTTCTAGTTAGTCTGGTCAAAGGTTTATTTATTTTATTTATTTTATTCAAAAAACCAACTCCTTGTTTCATTAATTTTCCGGATGATTCTTTTGTTTTCAATTTCATTGATCTCTGATTTAATTTTGGATATTTCTTTTGTTCTGCTGTGTTTAAGCTTAGATTGTTCTTCTTTTTCCAATTCCATAACATAGCTTCTGAGTTTGTTGATGTGTTCTCTTTCTGTTTTTCAGACATAGGCATCTAAAGTGATAGATATTCTTCTCAGGACTGCTTTTGCTGTATCCCACAGGTTTTGGTAGCTTGTGTCTTCATTGTTGTTATGCTCAAGGGAGTTAATGATTTCCTCTTTTATTTCTTCCTGCACTCAACTGTTGTTCAGCATAAGGTTGTTAAATTTTCACACCTTTGTGTGTGATTGAAAGTTTGTGTTGGAGTTGAGTTCCACCTTTAATGCCTTGTGGTCTGAGAAGATACAAGGTAAAATTTTAATTCTTTTGATTCTGTTGAGGTTTGTTTTATGTCCTAGGATATGATCCACTTTGGAGAATGTTCCATGGGGTGATGAGAAGAATGTACATTCTTTATCTTTGGGATGGAGTCTTCCATATACGTCTATCAAGCACAGTTGTTCCAGCCCAGTGATTCTCAACCTTCCTAATGCCATGATGTATTTTCATTGTTACAAAGGGGTCGCTACCCACGGGTTGAGAACTACTGTTCTAGGGTCTCATTTAAGCCCCTTATATCTTTGTTTAATTTCTGTTTAGAGGATCTGTCCAGCTCTGTAAGAGGAGTGTTAAAGTCCCCTATTATTATGGTGTTATAGGATATCATATTGCTCAGACTAATTAACGTCTGTTTCACGAATCTGGGAGCATTTAAATTTGGTGCATACATATTTAGAATTGAAATGTTTTCTTGTTGTAGTGTTCCCTTGACCAATATGGAGTGTCTATCTTTGTCTTTTTAAGTTTAGTTGCTTTAATATGCTTGTATCTGAAAATAGGATTGCAACCCCTCTTTTCTTCTGAATTCCGTTTGCCTGAAAAATTGTCTTCCAACCCTTAACTCTGAGTTTTAATTTGTCTTTTGAGGCTAGGTGTGTTTTCTACAGACAGCAAATGGATTGCTTGTGTTTTTAAACCAATCAGCCAGTCTATGCCTCTTCAGTGGCAAATTCAAGCCATTAACATTTATTGAGATAATTGATAAGTGTGGTAGCGTTCTGTTCATCTTATTTTCTGAAAGTCCATTGCTTAGTTTTTTCTTTTGCATCATTGTGGGAGCTAGGTTCTGTCCTTTAATTTCTGAGTGCTTACTTTGCTGGTGGTTCATTGTGATGGTCAGTGTGTAGAACAGGTTGAAGTATTTCCTGTAGAACTGGTCTTGTTGTGGCAAATTTCCTGAGTGTTTGCAATTCAGTAAGTGATTTGATTTTTCCATCAATTTTAAAGCTTAGCTTAGTGGGATATAGAATTCTGGCCTGGAAATTGTTTTGTTTAAGTAGATTAAAGGTAGGTGACCATCGTCTTCTGGCTTAAAAAGTTTCATTGGAGAAGTCTGCAGTCACCCTGGTGGATTTGCCCCTATAGGTCAATTGGCACTTACTCCTGGAAGCTTGCAAAATATTTTCTTTTGTCTTGACTTTGGTCAGGTTCATCACAATGTGTCTTGGAATTAGAATTGAGGCAACCTGGGGTCTGATATCCCTCTGAAAGGAGTGTGGCAGAATCTTTGGTGATATTTTGGAAATTTTCATTTATAATATTCTCTAGTATGGCTTCCATTCCTCTGGGGCATTCTTCTTCCCTTTCTGGGATACCTATAACTCATATGTTTGAACACTTCATAAAGTATTTATTTATTTATTTGAGACAGATTCTCACTTTGTCACCCTCAGGAGAGTGCTGTGGTATCATAGCTCACACAGCCTCAGACTCTTGGTCTCAAATGATCCTCTTGCCTCAGCCTCCTGAGTAGCTGGTACTATGGGTGCCTGCCACAACACCCAGATATTTTTTTAGAGATGGGGGGGTCATGCTCTTGCTCAGGCTGGTCTCAAACTTGTGAAATCTTGGTCAATTATCGTTCAGATTTTCTGACACTGGCACTCTTTCCCATGGAAGTTACATCTCATGGGTTTCTATTCCTTCAAGCTGCAATTTTCTGTATTAGTCTGTTGCTTTCTCCATTGGAGGGTTAGCTGTTTTGTGAATTCTGTTTCCTTGCAGATCTAAGAATTGTTTTGGTTTATTTAGTTTTTTACTTGTTAGAATGGAGTGGTGACTCTCAAGCTTCTTGCATACCTGCCCCAAAACTGGAAGTCAATTTACTTAATTTCAAAATCTACTCTTCTTTCTAAAGTTTTCACTCTAATGTATGACATGTCAAATAAAGCTCTCTTAGTTTTCATAAATGTAGCAGAATAGTAGCCTATGACTCAGAGTTCTGAGAAAATTTGGAAGGAAAAAGCCAGTAAAAAATTTTTTTGGAATGGGCTAACTATGTCCACAGAAGTAGTAGCAGCTCTCATAGCAGGCCAATTTTGTGATGTGATTCTGGGAGTCATTTCTAAGAAGCAGAGCTATGATGATTCTGCTCCCGTATCACAGATGAAGAGTCAAAAGGGGCTTTACACTGTTGACTGCAGTGAATGAACTTGACTATAAGGGTGATAGGGATGCTACTTTTTAGTATTGGATTATTAGGAATATGGATGGAATCAGATCTTCAGGCAGATAAGAATGTACTGTCATAGCTAGCTATAAAAGCAAATGAACAACTATCAGGCAGGATCACTAAGAATTAAGAACCCTTAGAAAACAATTTTTGGATCGCTTCATTAGTAAGGGATACAGGCTGACTAAGGTGTTCTTATGTTAGATTTGTTTCTTATAATTAGATTTTTAAAAATACCATGTAGGAATACTCTCTGTATATGTATGTAGGAGGATCTGTATTCTAATAAATGAACTTAGTCCTTTAATCATTAATTACATTTAATGACATATATAAGTTTGCTTTTGTTGCCCCTATTTTGTTTTTTATTAATGACATTTTTATCTATAATAATAAATTTTTAAATTTCAGGTTAATGTGAGGGTACAAACTACTAGGTTACAATGTTTGCATTTGTTAGGTAGAGTCCCTCTTATAGTTGTGTTCCTCACCCAGGAGGCATGCCATATACCTCACATTGTGCCCATTACTTGGGAGCACACCACTCGCCTTCCCTCTCCTTTCCCCCATCCCTTGTTCCTCCTGGCTCAATTTGAGTTGAATTGAGTTTTTCTCTTATGTGGGTGTGTATTAGATTATCTATTGGCTTCATATTAATATTGAGTACTTTGGATACTTGCTTTTCCATTCTTGTGATACTTTACTAAGAAGAATGTGCTTCAACTCCATCCAGGTTAGTACAAAAGATATAATGTCACCATCTTTTTTTATGGCTGAATAGTATCCCATGGTATACATACACCATCACAGTTTGTTAATCCATTATAATAATAACTTATATTGGAGCACAGAGGAAAAACGAAGAAATAACTTTTTTTCTTTTTTGATCCCCAAGTCAAAAGAACCATCTTTTGATGCTGAAACTCAAGATTTACATATTTTTAATATCTTTTAAAATTTTAGACTATTATGGGGGTACATACATTTTGGTTACAAAGTTTGTATATTTTAAGTTATAGGTCTGCCCTTCATCCAGAAAGTTGCAGTTTATCCATGCCCTTCTCCCTCTCCCTACTTGAGTTTTGCTTCTTCCCCTCCCCCAACTTGAGTTTTCCTTCCACTCTGTTTTACTTCCATATGTACAGGTAAGTGTTGATTAACTAGTTTTAATTTAGGATTGAGTACATGTGGTGTTTGTTTTTCCATTCTTACAATACTTCACTTAGTAGAATGGTCTCCAATTCCATCCAAGTTGTTATGAAGGATACTAAGCTACCATCATTTTCAAGGCTGGGTAGTGTTTCATGGTCTATCTGTCTATCTATCTATCACATTTTATTAATCCATTCATGTATTGATGGGTACTTTGGTTGTTTGTACATCCTTGTGATTGTGAACTGTGCTGCTATGAACATTCAAGTGCAAGTGCCTTTATTATAAAATGTTCTTTTTTCCTTTGGGTAAATACCTAGTAGAGGGATGTCAGGATTAAATGGTAAGTCTTCTTTAAGTTCTTTCAGGTATGTTCATACCACTTTCCATAGAGGTTGAACTAGTTCTCAGTCCCATGCACAGTGTATGAGTATTCCTTTCTCTCCACACCCACACCAACATCTGTTGCTTTGTGATTTTATGATGTGAAGCATTTTCACTGGAGTTAGGTGATATCTTAATGTGTTTTTTATTTTTTTGCAGTTTTTGGCCGGGTCTGGGTTTGAACCTGCCACATCCAGCATATGGGGCCGGTGTTCTACTCCTTTGAGCCACAGGTGCCAGCTTAAGGTGTTTTTGATTTGCATTTCCCTAATGTTTAGAGACATTGAACATTTTTTCATGTGTTTCTTGGCCATTAGTCTATCTTCATTAGAAAAGTTTCGGTTCATGGCTGTCGCCCAATATTTAATGGGGTTGTTCGCTCTTTTCTTGTTGATTTGCTTGAGTTCTTGGTGCATTCTGGTTATCAGCCCTTTATTGGATATAGCATACAAATATCTTCTCCCATTCTGTAGGTTGTCTGTTTGCTTTGTTGACTGTGTCATCAGTTGTGCAGAAGCTTTTTAACTTTATTGGGTCCCATCTATTTATTTTTGTTGTTGCTGCCATTGCCAATGGTTTCTTCTTCATAAATTCTTTTCCTATCTATGAGAGGTTATCAAACACTTTCTTCCACAATTTTCATTGTTTATTGACTTAGATTTAAGTCTTTTATCTATCGTGAGTTGATTTTTGTGAGTGGTGAGAGATGCAAGTCCTGTTTCAATCTTTTATATGTGGCTATCCAGTTTTTCCAGCACTGTATATTGAATAGGGATTCTTTTCCTCAGTGTATGCTTTTGTTTTCTTTGTCAAAGATCAGATGGCAGTATGAGGCTGGTTTCTTATTTGTATTCCTTTTTTTTTTTTTGAGACAGAGTCTAACTATGTCACCCAAGGTAGATTGCTGTGACACACAGCTCACAGCAACCTCCAACTCCTGGGCTTAGGCAATTCTCTTGCCTCAGCCTCCCGAGTAACTGGGACTACAGGCGCCTGCCACAACACCTGGCTATTTTTCTGTTTTGCAGTTTGACTGAGGCTGGGTTTGAACCCGCCACCTTCGGTATATGGGGCCGGCGCCCTACTCGAAGAGCCACCGGCGCCGCCCTCATATTTGTATTCCTGATCAGATCCATAGGTTTTATGACTCTATTTTTATGCCAATACCATATTGTTTTTATTACTATAGCCTTATAGTATAGCCTGAAGTCAGGTTAAGTGGTACCTCCAGATTTGTTCTTATTTTATAAGATTGCATTGGTTATTTGGTGTCTTTTCTGATTCCATATGAAGCATAGAACTTTTTTTCAAGATCTGAAAAATGTGGCATTGGTATTTTAATGGGAATTGCATTAACTCTGTAAATCATTTTGGGTACTATACACATATTAACAATGTACATTCTTCTGGTCTATGAGTATAATGTTTTTCCATCTGTTTACATCCTCTGCAATTTCTTTCCTTAGTGTTTTGAAGTTCTCCCTATAGAGATTCTTCACCTCCTTTGTCAAAGATATTCCAAGATATTTCATTTTCTTTGATGCTACTGTGAAGAGTATTGTGTCTTTGGTCTGATACTCAGTTTGACTGTTGTTGGCATATGTGAAAGCTACTCATTTGTGTACATTGATTTTGTAACCTGAGACATTACTGCAATTATTTTTCAGTTCCACAAGTCTCTTAGTTGAGTCCTTGGATATAAGAGCATATCATCAGCAAAGAGCAATAGTTCTTTTTTTTTTGTGAGAGTTGTATTTTTCTTTATCTTTTTTCTCCTTTCCTCACTTCTATTTGATTGAGTTTTCTTTATTTTCCTCATTTCTCTAGTAGTTTGGATATTATTCATTACATTTATTTTTATTTTTTTAGTGGTTGCCAAGAACATTTTAGCATAGGTAGTTGAATTCTCATATTTTTTATTTTTCCCTAACAAAACAAGGACCTTAGCATGTTCTAAATTTTTTCTAAACTAAACATTTTATAATATTTTTGTACAGTATTTTAGTTCCAAAATGGGAAAAGAAATATTAGTTTTTATAATTTTAATTTTAAGATCTGCTTTGCAAGGCCGGGCACATTGCTCATGCCTATAATCTTAGCACTTTGGGTGATGTAGGCAGGTGGATTGCTTGAGCTCTGGAGTTCTAGACCAGCCTGAGCAAGAGTGAGACTCTATCTCTAAAAATAGCTGGGTGTTGCAGTGGGTACCTGTAGTCCCAGCTACTTGGGGGACTGAGGCAAGAGGATCATTTGAACCTAAGAGTTTGAGGTTGCTGTGAACTATGATGCCACCGCACTCTACCGATGGCAACAAAGTGAGACTGTCTCAAAAAAAAAAAAAAAATCCACTCTGCGATTCTCTACATTTCTCTTCATCCTGCCATTGTGATCAGTGATGTATCTCTTGAAATAAATCCTGTATCAACCTGGATCCCTATGAGGTGAAAATGAGATTTCCTCTACTAACTCATACTGGGTATGTAATGTTAGATACAAGTTTTTCCTTGGTTAGCTATTGAGATTTGGGTGCTATTTGTTACTACACTTAAGTAACTGTTGAATTGTGTGCTATTGCTGCATCAGAAACCTAAATTAGGTGATATTACCTTATTGGTTAGTTAATGGGCAGAAAAGAAAATGTTATTGGAGGGTGGGAAAATGGCAATTCATATTTTACTGATGTGAAACATTTGGCAAAACTGTAGCCTATGGTAATTTTAGGAGAAGAGGGGAAAATGTTGATTCTTTATGTTGGTTTGTACTGGCTACTTTTGATAAGAAATGAGGTAAATTCCAAAAATAACCAGATAATTTATTAATAGAAATGCAGGTGAAATTGAGAGAGTCCATAAATTCATAGATTGTTTTAGTATTTTATGTGAATGGAATTATTTGACATACATTCTTCTATATTTGGTTTCTGTTCTTCAACATTGTGTTTGTGAGATTCACCTACTTTAATGTTCTGTGTAACAGCATTTGTTTATTTTTACTGAAATTTATTATCTCATTGCATGCATATATCTGAGTTTCTTTATCCACTCTATTGTCAAAACATTTATGTTGTTTTGTAGGTTTTGCTACTGTAAATACTAATGATTTCTGTGGGCCATATATCTAGGAATGGAATTATTGGGTCATAGAATATGTATATTCTCAATGCCAATCTACTTTCTAAAATGTTTGTAGCAGTTTGTGATTTCACCACATTGTATGTAAGTTCTTGTACTACACATCTTTGCCAACATTTGGAATTGTCAATTTTTTAAATATCTAACAGTCTTGTGGGTGTGTGATTGTTTGGATTTCCTTGATTAATAATAAAATTGAATTCCCCTTCCTATATTTATTGGCCTTGATTTTCTCTCCTGTGAAGTACCTGCTAAAGTCTTTTCCATTTTTAGAAATTTTTCAGAGATAGGGTTCCATTATGTCATCCAGGCTGGCATCAAACTTCAGGGCTCAAGTGATGCTCTCTCCTCAGCCTCTTGGGTAGTCAGGAGTATAGGTTCATGCCTCACCAGTCTCAGGCCCATTTTTTTTTTCTAGTTTTTGGCCAGGGCTGAGTTTGAACCCGCCATCTCCGGCATATGTGGCTGGCGCCCTACTCCTTTGAGCCACAGGCACTGACCTCAGGTCCATTTTTAATTAGATGGTTTCTCTTTTATATATTTATTTGGAGGAATTCTTTGTACATTTTGGATATATTCTTCATTGGTTATGTATGTCATAAATGTGCCTACACTGATTTATCTTTTCACTTAGGAGTGTCATTTGATGAACAGCAATTTTTGTTGGCTTATTTTTACTTTTTTATTTCAAATTAACATGTGGGTACAACTTTTTAGTTTACATTATTCTCATTTCCAAGGTAAAGTTCAAGTTCTAAAACAGCATGAAACCAATGTATAAATAATAACATGCTCATATGAACAACGAACAGTAATTCTTAATTATAATGTATTCCAATTTATCAATCATTTTTCTTACACTTAATGAGTTTTAGGCATGAAACAGTTTCCAATTACAAGGTCATGAAGTTATTATTTTAGACTATTTTCTGAAATATATATTGTGTTTATTTAAGCATTTAGGCGTGTCTTCCTCTGATTCATGCATTTTTTATTAATTTTCTTTCCACAGGGGTAACTAATTGTCCTAGCGTTTTTCATTGAAAAGACTGTCTCTACAATGTCACCATTGATAAAAATCATGAATCCTTATATATGTGGGTCTGTAACTGGCTTCCATTTATTACGTTGTTCTAGTTATGTATCTTGATTTTCAATAGAATAGTTCTCTTACTTTTCCCATCTACTTTAATATTGTCTTGGCTTTCCTTGGCCATTTTCAGTTTCATACAAATTTCATCAAGTTGTAAATTTCCTTGGAATTTTTAATAGAATTGCATTAATTAATTTGTGGACAAAGAACATTGTTATACCACTAGTATTCCTAATCTACAGTTAATAGTTTATTTGGTTTTAATTTAATTTCTTTCAGTATTGTGTTATAGTGTCATGTGTAGTTTCTAGAGGCCATTAGCATTCCTTGACTTTGTGGTTCCACATCACATTGACCTCTTCTGTCACACCTCTCTGATACTGACTTCCCTATCTCCCTCTTAGAAATATGCTGGTGATAATGCTGGTCCACTCAGATAATCCAGTATAATGCTTAGTTTTCTTTGCCATGTAAGGGAGCACATTCATTGATACCAGGGATTAGGACTTGGGCATCTTTGCTGGTTTTTTTTTCTTATTATTTCAAAACATTAAGGGAATACAAATTTTTTTCATGGATAACTTTTGTAATGAGTCAAGGCTATAAGTGTGCCCATCACCCAAATTGTGTGCCTTGTGCTTGTTAGGTAGGTTTTTGCCCCTCCCTTTTCCCTCCATTCCCTGCTTGATTTCCACAGCTTTTACTTCCCCCTGTGCATCTGTATGTCCCTTAGTTAGTTCCAATTTATTAGAGAGTATGTTTGCTTTTTCTTTCTTGAAATACTTTACTTAGGTTCTATTCATACTGCTGTAAAAGTCATTAGCTCATTCTTTTTTATGGTTGAGTAGTACAAGTGCACCCCTGACTGTGCAAAGGAGAAGTGTGCTGGTCCTGAGTTGTCCATGGAGTATTTAAGCAGGCTGGATGTCCCTCTGCTTCAGGGTTTGGGACATGGACGTCTTTGGAGGGGCATTATTCAGCTATTATAACCTCCATGACTTATTTACTTTGCCGCATTCTAAAGAAGATTAGACTACTGCCAAAAATAGCGAATGAAATTAAAAATCTGTTGTCAATGATTACAAATTTATTTTTTTCTGTATTAGCTTTAAAAGAAATATTTGCTTGAACTATGCTGCCAAAGTTTATCATCTCTCTGGACAATTATTAGTGACCTTATTGGTAAATAGTACTTAAGTGGTAATAGAAATTTTAGTCTGTTTGTTATACTTTATACTTTTATAGGCTTCCTGTTATTTGTTCAAAATGTTTTTGGCTTGTTTAGTCATTATAATTATTCCCTGTGACATTTTGTACTTTCGTGTCTAAATGTAAAAGAAAGTGATCAATTTTCTCATGGCTCCTCATTTATTTGTAACCAATCAATTTTGTCCTTTCATTTGACCTTCAAAATATTTTATATGCTTCCTAATGGCATGTTATATGCTTCTTTTTAAAAAATTTTTTATTAAATCGTAATTGTGTTCATTAGTGCAATCATGGGGCACAATGTTCTGACTTCATATACAATCTGAAATATTTTCATTGAACTGTTTAACATAGTTTTATATGCTTCTTAATGGCAAAAGAGAACTCTTACCATTTTGTTCTAGGGATATATTTTAGTTTGTTCAGTCTGCTATAACAATATGCCTTAGGCTGGGTAATTTATAAAAAAACAGAAATTTGTTTCTCACAGTTTTTAACGCTGTGAAGTTCAAGTTCATGCCAGTAGATGTGATGTCTGGTGAGCGCTTGCTTTCTGTTTCAAATGACACCTTGTTGCTATGTTTTCTCATGGAAGAAGGGAGAAGCAAACAGTTTCCCTCTAGCTCTTCTGTAAAGACACTAATTCAATTCATGAAGGCAGATACCTCAGGACCTATTCACTTCCTAAATGTGCCATTTCTTAAAACCATCCCTTTGGAGTTAAGTTTTAACATAGGAATCTTAGAGGGACACAAACATTCAGAACAGAGCAGTGTACAACAATATTATATAGAACTATTTATAATTTATATTTCTTTACCTCACATAAGAATATAGTTGAAGCTAAAAGAAGATAAGTTACACTTAAATTATGGCTATTACTACCAGAGGTTGACACTACAAATAGAAACAGCGTGAAATTTGAATTGGGAAGACCTGAGTGCTGTTAATTACCAATAGTATAATATGGGGCAAGTCTTTTAACCTCATTTGTAAAACAGAACTTGTAGTAACACTTACTTCATAAAGTTGTTATGACAATGGATGTAGAGAAGGTACTTGGTCCACTGCACTGGCTCTTGTTTTTGTTTACTCAGCATTGGTACTGACACTGAGTCTGATTATTCAGAACTTTTCCAGTGACGATAGATAGAAAATATAACCCAACTGGTTTAATGTACGAGTTTATTCACTCACATGTCTTGACTCAAAATTCTAGAATAGCATCTGCTTCGGGAGCAGTTTGATGAAGGATTTGAAATGTTATCATCAAGACCCACTGTATATCTATTTAGCCTGTTCTCCAGCATAATGGTTTTATTCTACTTTCACATGGTGTCGGTATAATAATCAGGACCTTTAGACCTACAGTCACCTATGTTAACTCCAGAGAAAAAGAGCGTATTTCTTTCAGGTAGTTTCTGTACAAACACTAGGATTTACTCTAAATTAGATGGATTTGGATAACATGCCCCAGACCTTATCATGAAGTTAGACAGTCTTGCCCAACTTGATTCACAGGATCCCTCCTTGAAGCCTAAGTGGGACCCTTGACCCACAAGTACCAGGAGTGGCAAGATTTAGGATGTTATAACCCAAAAGGAAGGGTGAGTTCCAGGTGATAGAAAATGTCCATTCTGGGGGCACTCAATATTTCTGAGAAGTAGTCATTTTATCCTAAGTTTACTCTACTCAGGAGAGATAGCTTTTATGGAAGAAATTTTGCCTTTTTGTTTTAAAATATTCTTCTCCCTCCCTTTGTTTATCTGAAGCTCATAATTATAACATGCTGCATGTCTTTCCTTTCTTTCTGGCAACCAATTTTTCTCCATCTGTTTTTTATTGAATGATGTATGGGAAAGCCACATTTTCCTAGCTAGGAAAGCTTGGTAAGCTGTTCTCTGTGTCTCTCTGCATTCTGTTTAACACATTCCCTATTTTTAGCTCTTTGGGAAGGTTTATACATATGATTGTAGCCAGTATTAGCTCTTCGAACTTTTTCTTAGATAATGTAAAGTTTCATTTATTCTTGAGCACTTTTCCATGACTACTTAAGGTGTTGCTCTAAATATGTAAAACTTTAGCTGATACATATATGCTATATATATTATATATAATATATAAAATACTAATATATACACACACACACACATATATATATGCTTCCTAATGGCAAAAGAGAGAACTCTTACCACTTTTATCTAGGGATATATTTTAGTTTGTTCTGTTCAATATCCCTTAGGCTGGGTAATTTATAAAAAACAGAAATTTCATATATATACATATATATATGTTATATATATATAATATATACATATATATTAAATATATATTTAATATTTTATGGGCATACTGTGAGCAAGTTTATATTTTTCCATAGGTAATTCATTTATATTTACTTATTTTAGTACTAATATTAAATGTAGACAAATTTTAACACTTTTCTGAATAAGGCTGAAAATTGATATTAGATAACGCCTAGGTTTTTAAGTATTGGCAATACTAAGGAAAAAGAAAAAAAATAGTTTACTTTTGAAGCTTATACACTGTTAAGGTATATCATTATTGTCTACAGTTTCAAATGATAAAGATTAGAATTAAATTTTAGAAAACAGCACTGGAATCTTTACCCTCTACAATACACTGCTACTCTTGGTGAACTTTACTGGAGGATAGTGAGACAATTAGATCATTGCAGATAGTACATTTCTTCTGGCACATGTTTAAGCCTTAGAGGGGCATTTTGTTTTGTTTTGTTTTGTTTTGTTTTTGGCTATGTTTGCATTTTGATTTGGTAGTCTTGCTCAATAATTTTTTAATTTATTTTGGTTACGTTAAGTATTTGTGAATAAATGGATAAATAAATAGCTCAACTGATCAGAGTAATTTCCTTTTTAATAAAAATACAATATTTCTTTTTCTTTTTTACTTTGGTGAGTTGCAGTCATTCAGTTAACTCTTCAAGATCAAGAGTTAATAAAGAAGGCCCTGTGGTTCACTTGGCCTTGTCTAGCCTTTGCTTTTAAAGCAGGAATGAGTAAGTGGCATCTGCCGGATGATTTATTATGCAGTTATGTAACACCTGAGGTGAAAACTCAGTCTCCTTCCCATCACTCTGTGAGATGCTCTGGCAAAATGGTAGGAGAAAACAATTTGAAAACTGTTTTTTTGAATCTTGAATGTAAACACATTGCTTATAAGAATCAGGTCCTGTGAGGACCTGAATTTAATATACGTTCTTTGCGAGCCTGGATCCACTTATTACTACCATGCAGTCTAGTAGGATTACTTAATGTTTCTGTCCTTAGTTTTCTGATCTCTAAAGTAGACATTTAATTATTACAAGTTCCTATGGCTATGGTTGTGATTAAAGGAGTTACACATATATAGTACTCAGAAGAGTGCTTGGTAGATAATAAGCATTCTGTGAATTTTAACCATTATTATAGAACAGTGTACTCCATGACAAGTAAGAGCTCAAGCTCTGGTTTGGTTGATTTTATTCTATTTCTGCCCTACGGCAAACTAGTTAATCTCCCTGAGCTATAATTATCTCATTGTAAAATTGGTATAATAATGGTACCAAGGCCAGCCAGGAGGACAGACAGGTAGACCGGACGAGTGGTGGAGATGGCAACTCTCTGTCTGACCGTGAATTCCGGAGACCCTCCTTTGGGAGCTTTGCTGGCAGTAGAACATGTGAAAGATGATGTCAGCATTTCTGTCATAGAAGGAAAAGAGAATATTCTTCATGTTCCTGAAAATGTGGTATTCACAGACATAAATTCCATACTTTGCTATTTGGCCAGAGTTGCAACTACAGCTGGGCTCTATGGCTCCAACCTGATGGAACATACTGAGATTGATCACTGGTTGGAATTTAGTGCTACAAAATTGTCTTCATGTGATTTGTTTACTTCTGCAATCAATGAGCTCAATCATTGCCTGTCTCTGAGAACCTACGTAGTAGGAAACTCCTTGAGCTTAGCTGATCTGTGTGTTTGGGCCACCCTAAAAGGAAATGCTGCATGGCAGGAACCGGTGACACAGAACAAAGCTCTAGTTCATGTAAAATGCTTGTTTGGCTTTCTTGAAGCCCAGCAGGCCTTCCAGTCAGTAGGTACCAAGTGGAATGTTTCACCAACCAAAGCAAGAGTGGCACCTGAGCAAAAGCAAGATATTGGCAAATTTGTTGAGCTTCCAGGTGCAGAGATGGGAAAGGTTACTGTTGGATTTCCTCCAGAGGCCAGTGGTTACTTACACATTGGACATGCAAAAGTTGCCCTTCTGAACCAGCACTACTAGGTTAACTTCAAAGGGAAACTGATCATGAGTTTTGATGACACAAATCCTGGAAAAAAAAAGGAACATTTTGAGAAGGTTATCTTGGAAGATGTTGCAATGTTGCATATCAAACCAGATCAATTCACTTATTCCTCGGATCATTTTTAAACTATAATGAAATATGCAGAGAAGCTAATTCAAGAAGGGAAGGCTTATGTGGATGTCATTCCTGCTGAGCAGATGAAGGCAGACTGTGAACAGTGGATAGAGTCCAAACATAGGAACAATTCTATTGAGAAGAATCTACAAATGTGGGAAGAAATGAAAAAAGGGAGCCAATTTGGTCAGTCTCGTTTGCGAGCAAAACTTGACAGGAGTAGTAACAATGGGTGCATGAGGGATCTGACCCTTTATCGCTACAAAATTCAACCACACCCAAGAACTGGAAATAAATATAATGTTTATCCATACAATTTTGTATGCCCCATAGTTGACGGCATTGAAGTTGTTATGCATGCCCTGAGAACAACAGAATACCATGACAGAGAAGAACAATTTTATTGGATTATTGAAGCTTTAGGCATAAGAAAACCATATATTTGGGAATATAGTCAGCTAAATCTTAACAACGCAGTGCTATCCAAAAGAAAACTCACATGGTTTGACAATGAAGGGCTAGTAGATGGATAGGATGTCAAGGTGTACTGAGAAGAGGGATGGCAGTTGAAGGACTGAAACAGTTTATTGCTACTCAAGGTTATTCTCATTTAGTTGTGAATATGGAATGGGACAAAATCTGGGCATTTAACAAAAAGGTTATTGACCCTGTGGCTCCATGATATGTTGCATTACTGAAGAAAGAAGTGATCCCAGTGAATATCCCTGAAGCTCAGGAGGAGATGAGAGAAGTAGCTAAACATCCAAGGAATCCTGATGTTGATTTGAAGCCTGTGTGGTAGAGTTCCAAAGTTTTCATTGAAGGTGCTGATGCAGAGACTTTTTCACAGGGCAAGATGGTTACATTTATAAATTGGGGCAACATCAACATCACTAAAATACATAAAAATCCAAATGGAAAAAATGTATCTCTTGGTGCAAAATTGAACTTGGAGAACAAAGACTACAAGAAAACCACTAAGATCACTTGGCTTGCAGAGACTATACGTGCTCTTCCTATTCCTGCAATCTGTGTCACTTATGAGCACTTAATCACAAAGCTAGTGCTAGGAAAAGATGAGGATTTAAAGCAGTATGTCAACAAGAACAGTAAGCATGAAGAACTAATGCTTGGGGATCCCTGCCTTAAGGATTTGAAAAAAGGAGACATTATACAGCTCCAGAGAAGAGGATTCTTCATATGTGATCAACCTTATGAACCTGTTAGCCTGTATAGTTGCAAAGAGGCCCCGTGAATTTTGATACACATTCCTGATGGGCACACAAAGGAATGCCAACATCTGGATCAAAGTGGAAACAATGAAAAATGAGACATCTGCTCCTTCTAAAGTAAGTCCAGCCCCTTCTGTGAATAATAGTTGTGCTACATCTGAGGGTTCCTTGATTCTTTACGAGAGAGTGGATGTTCAAGGGGATGCAGTTCGTGAGTTAAAAGCCAAGAAAGCAGCAAAGGAAGATATAGATGCAGCTGTAAAACAGCTTTTGTCTTTGAAAGCTGAGTATAAGGAGAAAACAGGCCACGAGTATAAACCTGTAAATCCTCCTGCTGGAGTAACAGACTATTTCTTCTAAATCGTCATCAAGTATTCTGGAACATAAATCTCTGTATGATGAAGTTGCTGCACACGGGGAGGTGGTTTGTAAGCTGAAAGATGAAAAAGCTTCTAAGGCTAAAATAAATGAAGCTGTAGAATGCTTACTGTCCCTGAAAGTTCAATACAAGGAAAAAACTGTCAAGGAGTACATACGTGGTAGCCTCTATCATCTCAATGTTCAGATTCAAGTCCAGTCAGAAACTCTGACCCTGCTGGTCCAGAAACACCAGAAACCAAAGTACTTTTTGACAAAGTAGCTTCTCAGGGAGAAGTAATTCGGAAACGTAAAGCTGAAAAAGCTTCCAAGGATTAAGTAGATACAGCTGTACAAGAACTCCTATAGCTGAAGGCACAGTACAAGTCTCTGATGGGAGTAGAATATAAGCCCGTGTCTGCCACTGGAGCAGAGGACAAGGATAAGAAGAAGAAAGAAAAAGAAAATAAATCTGAAAATCAGAATAGGCCTCAGAAACAAAATAATGGTCAAAGGAAAGACTCTTCTAAAAACCAAGGAAGTGGGCTGTCATCAAGTGGGGTAGGAGAAGGGCAAGGTCCTAAGAAACAGACCAGGTTGAGCCTTGAGGCAAAAAAAGAAGACAATCTTGCTGATTGGTATTCTCAAGTCATCACCAAGTCAAAAATGATTGAGTACTATGATCTAAGTGGCTGCTATATTCTTCGTCCCTGGGCCTATTCCATTTGGAAAATCATGAGAGACTTTTGTGATGCTGAGATCAAGAAACTTGGTGTTGAAAACTGCTGTTTTCTCATGTTTGTGTCCCAAAGTGCATTAGAGACAGGGAAGACTCATGTTGTTGATTTTGCCCCTGAGGTTGCTCGGGTTACAAGATCTGGCAAAACAGAGTTGGCAGAACCAATTGCCATTCGTCCTACTAGTGAAACAGTAATGTATCCGGCATATGCAGAATGGGTGCAGTCACACAGAGACATACCCATCAGGCTCAATCCATGGTGCAATGTGGTACGCTGTGAGTTCAAGCACCCTCAGCCTTTCCTGCGTACTCATGAATTCCTTTGGCAGGAAGGGCATAGTGCTTTTGCTACTTTTGAAGAAGCAGCAGAAGAGGTTTTGGTGATACTTGACTTATATGCTCAAGTATATGAAGAACTCCTGGCAATTCCTGTTGTAAAAGGAAGAATGACTGAAAAGGAGAAATTTGCAGGAGGAGACTATACAACTATAATAGAAGCATTTATATCTGCTACTGGAAGAGCTATCCAGGGAGCAACATCACATCATTTAGGGCAGCATTTTTCTAAAATGTTTGAAATCATTTTTGAAGATCCAAAGGCACCAGGAGAGAAGCAACTTGCCTATTAGAATTCCTGGGGCCTGACAACTTGGTATATCCAAGTTGTTATGACCATGATTCATGGGGATAACATGGGATTAGTATTACCACCCTGTGTGGACTGTGTTCAGGTGGTGGTTATTCCTTTGTGGCATTATGAATGCATTTTCTGAAGAAGACGAAGAAGCACTGATTGAAAAATGTAACGATTATCATAGGCGGCTACTCAGTGTTAACATTTGAGTTAGAGTTGATTTACGAGAGAACTATTCTCCAGGTTGGAAATTCAACCTCTGGGAGCTCAAGGGGGTTTCTATTAGACCTGAAGTTGGGCCACGTGATATGAAGAGCTGCCAGTTTGTAGCTGTCAGATGAGATACTGGAGAAAAGCTGACAGTAGTTGAAAATGAGACTGAGACTAAACTTCAAGCTATTTTAGAAGACATCCGTGTTACCCTTTTCATAAGGGTTTCTGAAGACCTTAAGACTAGTGGTTGTGGCTAACACAATGGAAGACTTTCAGAAGATACTAGATTCTGGGAAGATTGCTCAGATTCCATTCTGTGGGGAAATTGACTGTGAAGACTGGATCAAAAAGACCACTGCCAGGAATCAAGATCTTGAACTTGGGGCTCCATCCATGGGAGCTAAAAGCCTTTGTATTCCTTTCAAACCACTACGTGAACTGCAACCTGGAGCCAAGTGTGTCTGTGGCAAGAAGCCTGCCAATTACTACTCATTGTTTGGTCTAAGTTACTAAAGGATAAAACAAAACCCTCTCCAACTCTTCCTAACTTTTAAAAAATTGATATTAGTATCTTCTCTTTTATGAAGAGTTTTATGACTTTTAAAAAATAAAATTTCTAAAAGGAGGTCACATGAGACAATTATTCTTATGTTCAAATTAACTGTGGAAAAGGCTTTTCTGTAAACAACCCCAGTAATATCATGAATTAAAAAAAAAAAAAGCACCAAATCATAGACAGTTGTGCATTTAAATGAGATATTAGAATTTAAAATAATGCAAGGTACATATAATCACTGCATAAATAAACCTATTATTATTAACAGCATGTGTGTTGGATTATTAACTTCTCCAACTGCACGTAGAAGATATTTTCTTAATTGAATTTGCATAGAGGAATTCCTGTGGATAAATACTTCCAAATAATTAGGTTTTAAATTTGGGTTAGCTATGGTTTTTTTTGTTTTTTTTTTGCTCCACTACCTAGTATTATGGTAAGTGGTTGAATACTATCAACAATATAAGTAAATACACATGTACTAAACATGAAACAGTTAAACAGTAAAACCCTGTGTTTGATAGACCAGACTCAGCTCCTAAAGAAAATTAATACTGAGACATATAAATATTTTTATCAAGAGGCAGGAAATAGCCATAAGGTAATGAGCTTTATGGACTAAAGGAATGAAGGAAAGTCTGAGAGAAATCCCTTAGCACAGATAAGAGTACATTTACCTAAGAGTTACTCCTCCAATAGTGTAACAAAGAAGACATTCACAAACATACAAAGAGGTTATACTGTAGAGCCATTTCTATGTTGTGTCTGCTGGTACAAAAGTATTTAGAAAGAGAAAAAAAATGTTACTGTAAAAGTGGTAGAGATATAGTTTATGAATTATGTAGAGATAAAGCACTAAACCCATATTCATTAAACTTTTGAGCAATTACAGATAATAATAATAAAATTATTATTAATTACAATTGTATCAGCATTGGTATCAGGAAAATGACCAGCCTATTGGGGATTAGCAGGGAAAACAAAATCTCCCACACCAAAAAGCTGATGCAGGCAGGAAACTGCTGGAATGGCCTAAGGACAACAGGGTTAGAACCAGGTGAGTAATATGACTCAAATTATTCATGACCAAAGGCACATGAATAATCTTTAGGGAGTATTTGCTATATACACAGTATTTGCACTGTGCCAAGTGCTTTGGACATATGATTTTATTTCATCTTCACTTCTACTTTTTAGATACTATTATTGTCACTCCCATTTTGTATTTGAGTAATTTTTTTCAAGGGTAAGGATGGTAGAGCTGGGGTGAATCATTCAGGTATTCTGAATCTACAGTCCATTAAAAATTTTTTTTTTGAAATTTCAGATTAATATGAGGGTACAAATAATTAGGTTACAATGTTTGTATTTGTTAAAGTCCCTGTTGTAGTTGTGTCCCGATCCCGGGAGATGTGCTGTATACCCTTACTCTGTGCCCATTAGGTGGGAGCACACCAATCTCCTTCCCTCTTCCACTTTCCTCCATCTCTCCTCTCCCCTCTCCCCAACTTGAATTGAATTGAGTTTTTCTCGTATGTGGTTGTGTATTAGTTTGTCTATTGCCTTCATATTAGTATTGAGTACACTGGATACTTGCTTTTCCATTCTTGTGATACTTTATTGAGAAGAATGTGTTTCAAATCCAAGCATGTTAATATAAAAAAAGAAAAGTCTCCATTTTTTTTTATATCTGAGTAGTATTCCATGGTATATATATGCCATAGTTTGTTAATTCATTTCTGGGTTGATGGGCACTTAGGTTGTTACCACATCTTAGTGATTGTAAATTGAGCTGCAATAAGCAACAACAACAAAAATCATATTATTGTTGCAGCCCATATAGCCTATGGCTAAGAGTGAGAGTTATAAGAAATACTGGTATAGTTCAATCATGGAACACCTTGGTGGAAAGGGCATGGAGAAGGATTTAGCTCTCCTAACAAGCATGCGAGCTTGCGAGATAGAGCAGTGGTGAATGGGCAGTCTCTACACCTGTGGTGTTGAGAGGCACAAGATTAGCCTCATATTAGGCTGGAGGAGAAGGTAGTGAAGGAGCATGTGCATTCTATCATGACCTGCTTACTCTAACTCTATCTCCTCTCCTGCCTGCAGAACGCCAGCACAGCATCTCTCTGCTGAAGATTAGCAAGCTCTGCTAAAGACTAAGATCTACCTTTCTAAGAAGACTGCTTTACTCTCTCTAAGACTCTCTCTCTCCTAATGAAGTAGATAGCCCTCAGGCACCTAAGAGAAACTGTACCAAAGCAAGGTAACTTAGCGGTCTGTGTCCAGAACCTAGTTAAGCCAGGCCCGAGACCTGGCCAGTCCTGGGCCCTGACAAGTGGTGTTGGAAGTGATATGTGACATATTATCATAAGGACATTAGAGTCCATTTTTTAAACAGTTTCTCCATATTCCATATCAATCCTTTATAGAAGAGAAAATTGCCATTCAGAATACTCATACTGTAGATATAGCCCCATGCTATGGTTAGAATGTCCCCCCCTAGAAATCATGTTGAAACTTAATCCACAATGTGGCAAAATTGAAACGTGGGGGGGTCTTTAAAAGGTGATTAGATCATGAGGGCTCTTCTCTCATAAAGGGATCAACCTGTTCATGGGTTAATGGTTAATTGGGTTAAAGTATTATCATGAGGGTATTACTGGAAGAGAGACCTGCACTAGCATGCTCAATCCATTTGACATGTGATGCCCTGCCTTGCCTTTGGACTCCTCTCCAAGGGTCCCCACCAGCAAGAAGGTCCTTGCCAAATGTGGCACCTCAACCTTAGACTTCTCCATAACAGTAAGATATAAATATTGTTCTTTGTAAATTACCCAGTTTTGGGTATTCTTTTTATGTATCAGAAAACAAACTAAGACACTTTAAGTTAATATTTGATTAATTACTTAAAGTTACTACTTTACATTTTATGCCAAGTTCTTCTCAAATAAATCCTCTGTGGTTCTTGTAAGGTCCTGAGTTAAAAATATGGTCACCCAAGTGAACAGGGAGGACCAGTAGCCCTGCTAGCCTGAGTTTGTGGTCCTGTATGGGGTAGATGATAGACTGGTAAACTAGCTGGGTATTTAACAAGGATTCCCAGGAATAAAAAGAGTTATAGGGTATGATAGCTCTCCACATATCCCAGGTCACCCAAAGGTTATGTCTATGTGTAGTAGAGACAGAAATGGGCCTAAGCCACTCACACATTCCTGGCTGAAAGGGTCTAAGCACATTCATAGAGAAGATTCAAGAGACTGGTAGAAAGTAAAAGCTGGTGAAGGCTTGAAAATGACATGCACTTTAAGTGTGTTCTCTAGGCCACACACAGGTTCTTCGATAGAGTAGAAGACTTCTTGGCCTGAGGTCTCTGAACACAGCCTGAGAAAAACATTTGCATGAACACCAAACTGAGTATATGTAACAGTGATTTCTGGGAAACTAGGCTTAGCATAAAAAGAGGGGAAAAAAAGAGTAAGCATAAATACAAATGAGACACTTCACAAATTTAATCTGGGCTAGTTATTAATCAACATCAAAATTATAACCCTCAGAGGGTAAAATAAAATTGAGAGTTGTTACCATATCTTATCTAAAATGGTCAGTAGTCAATAAAAAGTCTCATGATGTATGAGAAAAAGAGTGTGTTTCATATCAAGGAAAAAAAGTAGTCCATTGAACGTCTCTCTGAATTTCCTCAGATTTTTCATTTAGCTTAGAAAAAATTTAAAGCAACTATGATGAAAGTTTTCAAAGATGTAAGCAAAATCACGCTTATGAAATGAAAGTAAACTCTGATGATAATAATTCAATGATTAGAAAATACGAAGTGACAGAAATTATAAAAAAGAAAACAAATGGAAATCTTAGAGATATAAAGTACAAAAGGTGAAATGAAAATTTTGCTAGAGGGATCCAACAGCAGATTTAACATAACAGAAAAGAGACTGAAACAATACAATCTGAAAAGAAGCAGAGATAGAAATAATTGAAGAACATGAACAGAGCCTCAGAAAACCATGGATTTTGTAAAACAAAATAAAAAGCATTTTAAAACATAAAGCACACATGCAATGGCAGTACCATAAAGAGAGAGGAGAAAGAAGCAGAAATTATATCTAAAGAAATAACAGCTCAAAAAGAAAACCAAAAATAAAAAAGAATTAATTGTCCACAGAAATGTTTTATAAGAAATACTAAAGAAAGTTTTTTAGTCTGAAAAGAAAGGACACTAGACAGTAACTCAAATCCACCAGAGAATCAGGAATGACAGAAATCGACAGAAATGGTAAGTATGTGGATAAATATGAAAGCTTCCATTAATACTATTTCTCATTTCTTTTTTAAAGTCCTTCAAAGGATAAGATTATATATAATAGTTTTAATGCTGTATTGTTGAGATACAGATATGGTAAGTATGTGGATAAATATAAATGCTTCTATTAATATTTTTTCTCATTAATTTTTTAAATTCCTTCAAAAGATATAAGATTATGTGAAATAATAATTATAATTCTGTATTGTTGGAGTTTATAACACATATATATGTAATACACTAGTATATAAACAACATTAGCACTAAGGAAAGGAGGGGAAAAAGAGATATATTAAAGCAAAGTCTACACATTAGCAGAATTAAGTTAGTAGTATTTTGAACTGCTCAAAGATATAGTAAAGTGTTATTAGGCAATAAATTAAAATGCTTATACATACACAAACATACATACATACCCACATATATGACACATATGTATGTATACTCACAAAATTAGACACTGAATTAAGAATATTGAATCAAAAAAGACATAAGATATAGAAATCAAATTTAAAAATGCAAGCACAGATCCAAACATATCAATTATACTAAATGTGAATGGACCAAACATACTACTAAAAAACAGAGATTGTTAGATTGGATAAAAATGTAAGACACAACTATAAGCTGTATGTAAAAAAAAGTCTTGGATTCAAAGACATGAAAACATTGGAAGTAAAAGAATGAAAATAGATATACTAGGCAAACAATAATCATAAGAGAGCAGGAGTAGTTATATTAATATTAGACAAAATAAACTTTAAAATGGGTATTTTTACTAAAAACAAGTATATTGTATAATTATGAAATATACAATATAGTTAGGAATATATATCTATATATTTAGGGATATGACAAAATATATGAAGCTAAATACAAAAGCATTAGAGAAATAGATGATTTAAGAGCAATAATTAGAGATTGAAATACTTTATTTTCAATAACTAATAGACCAAATAGATAGAAAATCAGCAAGGTCAAAGAAGACATGAGCATTATCAATCAACCTAACTGACATAAATACTCAATGATCGTAGAATACAAATTCTTGTGCACATGTATAATTCTCTAGGATTGGCCACATGTGGGCCACAAAACAAGCTCACTTTCAAAAATATTAAACTCATAATTATTTTCTCTGATGACTGTATAATTTGATTACACCTCTGCAATAGAAAAAAAGTGAGGAAACTTCCACATATTTCAAAATTAAACAACATACTTCTATATAACACATGGTGAGAAAATAAATAGAAATGGAAGTTGAAAAGTATTTCGAACTGAATGGAAGCAAGAATTTAACATATTAAAATTTATCAGATACAGTTTAAAGCAATGCTTAGACCAACAAAGCTTAGCAAGATTTGTAAAATCTGTAGACTCAGTCTGAAAGCTTGCAGTTAGTTCATGAAGTGTGTTGTAACATCAGCAGTAGGACGTCCTGTTTAAATCATGATTTTATCATTCTTGGTGTGGGTGCATGCATTGGGCGTTCTAATATTTATATGGATTGTCTATTCTAGTATCATTCTTTAAAGAGAAAAATTTAGAAAACACGTTCTTTCCCCAAAATATCTTTAAACTTCTGTGTTTAATCACAATTTTCAACAGAAAAAGATGTGTAAAAGTTTTTATGAGGCATTGAAATAATAAAATCAGAAGTTCTGCAGTATTGATGAGTTATGGTGGAGTGTAATATTGACTATGATATAATTAGATTAATTTTGTTTTGACAATTCAGTCTGAAGATAATACATCTGCGTAGACTTATTGTTTCCAGAAGAAATTAAATGAAAGAGGTTGATGAATATCTATTTGATTTATTTATTTGAAAAAATTTCATAATTCTGATATTAAGTGCTTCGAAAAAATTTTAGAAATTAGGAAAAGGTATATATAAATTATACATTGATCCTGGCCAAATGAAGTGTTATTACTTAAATATCTTTTTTTTTAGTCGTTTTCTTCCATGCATAATTTCTTTACATAATTGCAGTCATGTTACATAAGTGTTAAACAGCTTTCTTCAATTAGTCATAATTATTTTTCATGTTATTACATGGACTTACTAAGCCTTCATGTAAAATAGTTGGCTAATCATTAATGGTAGGTCCCATAGTTTACTAAACTATTTCTGTATTGGTGATCACTTAGTCTTCAGACTTTTATATTTAATGTTCATAAGACTTTACTGGCGTTAACATTATTTCATAAAGTTAAATTTATAAAGTTCGTGGATATTTTATTATTTTGACACATTTCAAAACTTCCTACAAGATAGTATTTTACACTAGCACAAAAATATAAGCTATATTTCATTTTTCTTGTTGTTGTTACATGTTTGTGTCTTCTGTTAAATTTTTAGTGTCTTAGCACTTATCAATTTGAAGGTCTCATATGAATAAAATGTTAAATAATTGCTGCAAATACATTTACTAATCTTTAACATTTATTTTTTTCAAAGAAATTTTCATTTTTTTAGTCAAATCTTTGAATTATTTTTATTTTACTTGGTAATTTGTCATCAACTTTGTGAAAACTCCTCATGAATAGTTGATGACTATTATATTATCTTTTGAGTATTGATTTTGGAATTTATTTTACTGCATAGTGTCAAGTTGAAGAAATAATATTTTTCACATACAATTGCTAGCCAATTATTCCAAAGCTATTTGCTCCATAATTTCTTCCATGAATTTCTGATGACATGCTTGTCATTTGCAAAATGTTTACATATAACAAAATTTCTTTCTAAGCTATTTATGACTTTTTACTAACATGTCTATCTGTTCTTGCACCAGTACAAAAAACTGGAAAAATAGTTTTCAGCACCTTTCCTTTCTCGTCTAGTGCTGCCCCCATGAAGGTCAAGCTATGCAGTTTCAGCAGGTACAAGATCTACCCGGACACCGGAGACTCTAAGCCAGGACCGAAGCCAAGATTTTCCAATTTCTGAATGCAAAATGCAAGTGGCATTTCTTTCCAAGAGGAATTCTTGGCAGATAAACTGGACAATACTGTCCAGAAGAAAGCACAAAAAGGGACAGTCAGAGGAAATTCAGAAGAAAAGAACCTGTCGTGCAAATTCCAGAGGGCCATCATTGGTGCATCTCTTGCAGATATAATGGCCAAGGGAAATCAGAAACTCAAAGTTATAAAGGCTCAACCAGAACAAGCTACCAGGGCTGCAAAGAAAGTGAAAAAGGCTAAGCAAGCCTTGGAAAAGACATTGAGAAAGACTTAGCAGCTGCAGCTAAGGTGCCCACAAAGGTGTCACCTGCACAAAAGACTATGAAGCCTGTGAAGATTTCTGCTCCTCGAATTGGTGCAAAATGGCAAGTTGGCAGATCAGATTTTTAAATAAAGGTCCAACTCTAACTCTTAAAAAAAATCTGGAGAAATAGATTAAAATAGCCAGGAAAACCTCCCCTAGGAATTGTGTTTATTTGTCTTTCCCTACATTTTCAGACGGCGCCTACCATACTGCCCTGCACATGATCAATACTCAGTAAATATGGTTGATAATATTTATGCTGAGTAGCATAATTTTGAAACGTCTAGAATGAATATCCTTCAATGACATTTTCTCAATATTTCTCTTAGCTGATTTGTCAATATCCTATACCTCGAGATTGATTTCCGGTGAGGACCTGGATGATGACAATCTGTGAACACTTCCTGACAGTGAATTTCTGTTGGATAGGGGTAAATTTTTCACTTTGTAGTACAACTTGAGTTTAACCTGGATTCTCACCCGAGGAAAGGCTGTTCTATCTTTACAAAGAGGTATGGGTGATGGGAGTGCTTGAAATTGTGATACATCCATCTGTGAAATTTTTCATGAACTCCCCAAATAATGTTTCATGGAACCTTGCCAGTGGCATATACCCTCTATCTCAGCAGCATTTGGGATATCTAAACATGGGACAAATACACAGATATATTAAGAAATTTAAGCAGCAGAAAATATGGATCAAATGAAAAAAATCTATGCTAATTTATGTTAGGAAGCAAATGAAAGAAAATCACATATTACACAATTACCTATCGTAAGTATACAGGCAAATTTTGGATAACCATTGGTAGCATAAATAAATAAGAGCAGTTCCCTTTAGCAATATATAAAATCTGTAATTGTTTCCAGTAATCCCCATTTTCCATTTTCAGAATATCTTCATTATGTTATCTTTATAAAATTGGTAATTCTGTTTTTCTCTGCTAGTCAATGTAGAGTTTACATGGAAACCTACATTTTCTGTCTCCAAGGAAGCTCCATATTATGCTAAGGTCATTTTATTCTTCTCAGTGAAGCATTATGTCTTCAGAATCTGTTCTCAGTTGTGCATTCACTTGAAGTGAGTGAAAGAAGGCCAATGAGTTTGAAGTTAAAGGTGTTGATTTCAGTAATTAGAAAATGTCTCCAATGAGAAATTTATTTTAGTTTTAGAAGGTAATGCATTATTGTTCTTGTTATTTGAGATCTGCTCTAGGAGATGGAGCAGTCAGATCCCAACTTTAACAGCATAGAGGCAAATCAGAATAAATCCAGGAGGTTTTAATTACAAAGGGACAATTTTCAAAGGATTGGGCATGAACGAAGAGGAACACAGGGATAATGAATAACCTGGAGTGGAATTGGTGGAGGTGTTTTATCACTTTGAGTGTGGACCGAATAAGAGGAGGAATCTAGAAGGAGGGTATTGTGTAGAGATGGGAATTTTGAAGGCTACTGTGACCTTGAGGGGATAAAGGTAAGGGAATAATTGTCCTGACTTACTTTCCTTCCTCCTACCAGTCACCTGACTGGTCTCATTGGCTGAATCCAGTAAGAATCTAGAGAGTGACATTTGTATGAGGCTGTTTATCACTGCCCAATTTACAAATGCTAAAGTGTGGAAACAGCCTAAATGTCCTTCAACCCAGGAGTGGATTGGTAAGCTATGGTATATGTATACAATGGAATATTACTCAGCCATCAAAAATAATGGAGACTTTGTAGCATTTGTAGTAACTTGGATGGAGGTTGAACATATTATTCTTGGTGAAACATCACAGGAATGGAGAAGCATGAATCCTATGTATTCAACTTTGATTTGAGGACAATTAATGACAATCAATGACACAGTGGGGCATGGGGGAAGGAGAGAGCAGACAGAGAAGGAGGGAGCAGGTGAGGGAAAGAAAACAAACAAACAAAAAAAGAAAATAGTGACTAACTTTCATATAAATTGGATTCAATTTTGACCAAAGTACATTACTTAAATATTAATTTTTTAATTCAACTTGTCAATACGTTGTTTAGGATATTGCATCCTCATCTATAAGTGAAACATGTTTGTAATTTCTCTTTATAACAATATATTTTCTCCAATTTCAATATCAGGTGTATCCAGATCAAGTAGAATGATATCGAACTATTTCTTTTTTTATTGTTTATAAGATTTCTGGAATTGCTTGTTTTGTAAAATCATTGTGGTCTATGAGTTTATGACAGTTTGAACTTTGTTATTTAATTCAATTCATTGCTTAATTACTGTTTTCCTATGAATGATTATACTGTGGTTA
>CAUYRH010092514.1:0-13645 GCA_963574655.1 Perodicticus potto | reverse complement strand
TATTAGCAAGAAAAGAACAAGTGATCCCATCTCAGGGTGGGCAAAGGACTTGAAGAGAAACTTCTCCAAAGAAGACAGGTGCACAGCCTACAGACACATGAAAAAATGCTCACCATCCTGAATCATCAGAGAAATACAAATCAAAACTACTCTGAGATATCACCTAACCCCAGTAGGATTAGCCCACATGACAAAATCCCAAAACCAGAGATGTTGGCGTGGATGTGGAGAAAGGGGAACACTTCTACACTGCTGATGGGAATGCACACTACTATGTTCCTTTTGGAAGGATGTTTGGAGAGTACTTAGAGATCTAAAAATTGAGCTTCCATTCGACCCTATAATTCCTTTACTAGGTATAAACCCAGAAGACCAAAAATCACACTACAACAAAGACATCTGTAGCAGAATGTCTATTGCAGTCCAACTCATAATTGCTAAGTCATGGAAAAAGCCCAAGTGCCCATCGACCCACGAATGGATTAATAAATGGTGGTACATGTACACCATGGAATATTATACAGCCTTAAAGAAATATGGAGACTTTACCTCTTTCATGTTTATATGGATGGAGCTGGAACATATTCTTCTTAGCATAGTATCTCAAGAATGGAAGAAAAAGTATCCAATGAACTCAGCCCTATGAAGCTAATTTAAAGGTCTCATATGAAGGCTATAACCCAACTATAGCACAAGAATATGGGAAGGGAGGGGAGGGGGAGGTTGGGGTGGAGGAAGGGTAATTGGTGGGGCCACACCTATGGTGCATCTTAGAAGGGGACAGGCAAAGCTTACTAAATGCAGAATACAAATATCTTCATACAATAACTAAGAAAATGCCATGAAGGGTATGTTAAACAGTTTGATGAAAACATTTCAGATTGTATATGAAACCAGCACATTGTACCCCTTGATTGCACTAATGTACACAGTTATGATTTAATAAAAAAAATTGAGTCAGTGTCTCATTTTGAGTATATAATGTTGATGGAGTTGACTGGAAAATTTAACAGAACAAATCAGTGTTTTTGCTAAGTTAACAGATTATTTGGAAAACACTCTCTGTGCCTCATTTTTCTCATGAGGACAATAATGGCTCTTAATTTAAAGAGTTTTTGAAAAGATTAAAAGAGAAGTTCATAAAGAGTACTTAAAACACATCCCGACGTTTAGTAAGTGCTCAATTAATACTGGTTATTAATATGCATGGATGGCAGGGATTCCTTGAGACCCTTTCCAAGCATAATCGTGATTTCCAGGTTATTTATAATAGTTTGCATTCTGAGCCATCTGAAATGGCCTAAAGTGGTCAGTCAGTTGACTACTGTTTCCCAAGTGGCCTCTGGCCATTCTGTTACTGAGGGATTCTACTGTATTTCTCAGATCTTTGAGGGCTGCAGATTATTGTCTCTGTGTGTCAAAATCTTTGGTGATTTTGTCTTTTAATTCATTGAATTCTTGAGACAACTTCTGAATTGCTCCTTAAATTTTTAATTCCAACTTTCCCTCCATTCTATTAATCTTATTTGCAATCCAAACTCTGAATTCGATTTCTGACATATCAGCCATTTGTCTATGAATGGTATCTTCAGTTGTATCCACCGTATCATTCCTTGGGGGAGTTGATCTACTGTAGTTATTCATGTTGCTGGGGTTTTTCTGCTAATTCTGCCCCATGATTATTTTACACCATTTGGCTAGATGAGCACATAAGGTGAAGTTAGGTTGGGGGACTCTGAGAGTAGTGATTAACTAGCCCTTTACCCAAAAGTGGTGACTGGTGTCTGTACTTTTTCCCCCTAGAACTTTGCAAAGGACCCATACAGTGCTATGGCCTGAGACACTGGGGACTTACTTGGTGTGGTGGGGCTAAATGCTCTGTCTTGTTTTCAGCTGGTCTCTGCCCTACCCTAGTGAATTAGTTACTCCAGGTTGAAGTCTCAGCCATGGAAAAATACCAGCAATTACATCACCCAGCCCCCCCGGTCAACACCTAGAAAAGGAAAATCAAACCTCCTACAACCACACACCCAAGGTACCACTTTGGATAGTTCTCGGGTGATTGGTCCAGTCTGAGAGATCCGAATCAATTGTCCCAGACAGCACCCAATCTCAAGTGAGGGAGTTCAAAAGGTCTCTGGCAACTACATAGCAGGAGTCTGCTGGAAGCTAATGTAGGCCAACAGCCCCCCCGAAGACCTGAGTCTGTCTCTGCCTGTCTCATCCTTGGTCCCCAGCATGCGCCCCACCTTGGGTTAATTCTGAGAACAGGTTTCTGAATAGAAAAAGGAAGTTCTGTGAGCCCCACAGCTAAACAATGGTGAAAATCCACTCAAGCAGAGTTTCCCAAGCTACTGAGTCACTCAAGCCAAGCTAGTCCTCATGCCAACTGCCACGATGCAACCCCCTGTGCCATCCCCCTGACTGTAGCCCCACCCTGCGCTAACCACCACAATGTAACCCCCTGAGCTAACCACCTGACTGTAACTCCACCCTGTAACTAGCCACGTTTTGCTTTTATACATGCTTGCTTTGCCACATCAGCACAAAAGGGGTATAAAAATCAGCCTGTACTGCACTTAGGGGCCATTTTCCCTTTGGGGCAGTTGTCCTCCTGTGCAGGTGTAATAAATCATCAGCATGTGATCTGAGCCTAAAGTGGAGTCCGTGTTTCCTTATGGGTGGTGAGAGTTACAACAGAAGCTCACGTATGACTCTTTCTGGTGGTCCGTGGAGTCAGAAGGACCCCCCAGCAAATGAATTAGTCTGGGAAGGTTGATGCCTCCTTTCCCAACTTGCTCCTCTGTCACACCCAGGCACTGGTAACCCTCTCAGGGCTATGATCCAGTTCCCTCCAATAAGCAGATGCTCCAGGGGTTTGAGCCTGCCTGAGTCACAGAGAGATCTAATGTCTCCTCGACCAGGCCTCCGCAGTCTGCCACCATCAGGCAGGGGAAGCTGAGGCCTGACAACCTCAAGTGGGTTAATAGAAACTGGGGTGGTGCACTCAGTTCCAGCCCCACCCCTGATTGATGTTGCTGATACTTATATTTGTGCAAAATTTGTGATACTGTCCTGGCTATATTCCCTGGTGGACCAGGTGCTGTTTTAGTTCACAGAAACTGTGACTCTGCTCTGGTCTGTGCTGTTGCCCAGAGCTGGTGTTTTTATTTCCTCTGCAATCTGTTTGGGGTGGGTGTGGCTCACACTTGGCTTGGAGTTCCAGCCTTGGCTGCCTTTGTCCCAGCTATGATCCCCTGAGGACCCGGCATTTCTTTGGCTAACTAAAGCAGTCCTCTGGCTCAGCCCCACCCTGGGAGTATGCCTTTTCTGCATATGCATCTTCAATTCTCCATTCCACCATGCTCTGCCCAGGCCGATACTGCCCCAGGCATACCCTTTGCTCATGGGGTCTGCATTACCATCCCAGATTTATTCCGCCAGTATCTGCCACCAGAGAAGATGCCCACCTTTCTCTGATTACCCAGAGAGATAGGGAGTGTCCTTCCAAAATATCCCCAGGGGTGTATGCCCTATTGTTCCTACTGTTGCCGCTGCTGCTCTGTGGTGGGGAGCACCGCTTCCCTTTCCCATATGGTTCCTTCAGTCCACTGTTTTCTCCTTACCCCTGTGCCTCAGAATCAGCACAGACCTGCCAAGCCCATGCCCTGTCCATACCTCTTGAGAAAATGCCCAAGAATCTGTACTCCATGGGGGACAGGCTTCTGGACCTCAGGGTGAGAGTGGAGGAGAGTGCTGGGAGTTCAGAATTATAGGTAGAGAATATATACAGTTTTATATAGTTTTATGCCTGGCAGGAGAGTGCCATGGCACCCTAGTAGGGGAAGGAGGTCTGGTTTTTAGAGGGTCTTTCCTGTGGGATAAAATAGGAGGACGTTTGAACTCTGCTTGCTCGTTTGTAGAAAGTATACAGGGAGCCGTTCTCATGGGGGAGGGAACTCCCATCCATTTGGCGATGGATTTTGTACCTTTTGTTTGTATCCTTGGGGTCACAGTTCACCTCAGCTGGGTTGATGTGCATTCTTCAACCTTCTCTCTTGGCTCAGCTCCAAACCATCACCTTACCTGCTAAACTTCTGTCCTACAAAGGATTTTGTACCTTTTTTTGTATCCTTGGGGTTGCAGCTCACCTGAGCAGGGTTGATATGCGTTCTTCAACCTTCTCTCTTGGCTCAGCTCCCAAATCATCACCTTACTTGCTAAACTCTCCTTCTGGACGGGAGCCTATGTGGAAAGCTGGCTCCAGTTGGCCTGATTGCCTCTGCCCTCCTTGTATTTTCATCATTAAAAAAATTATCAAGAAGTGTTTGAAAGACAGTCTTTAGCAAATGCTTGCCTTTTCCTTATCACCCCTCTCTGATTCTTACACCCTTTCACTCTGCTCTCTCATCTTTAAGTCATTTGTATGGTGCTTAGATTTGTTTTTTTTGAATGGCACTTGTGTACAATTACATAGAGGGGTGGTCCATCCCATGACTACCTAAATCCTACCCATTATCCTACAGTTGGAAGTCACCCTTCTTTCAAGTTGCCTGTTCTTATGTAATGATGACTGAACAGCTTATCTGTGCCAGCATTGTTTTAGGAGAAAGCCAGGTACCAAACAGAGAAAATACCTTCCTCCATGGTGCTAACAGTCTAAGGAGAATGTCAGGAAATTGACATAATAGACAAATTTAGAGTGTGTCAGATATTGCCATAGAGAATAATAAAATGAAGTGGGACAAACAGTGTAGCATAGAAGGGTAATATTATATTTTATATAAGGTGGAAAGGGTACTCTGCTCGTAAGGTGAACATGCCTAGCTTGAAATAAGTTTCCTTTCAGAGAGAATAGTATATGTAAATGCCCTGAGATGAGAAAGCACTTGGGACATTGCAGGAAAAGTAAGGAGGCCAGTGTGACTGAAAAAGGTGACAAGAGGGCAGAGGCAACAGATAAACCAGACAATAAATGGAGAACTGGGAAAGGAAGATATTGGATCTTGTGAACTATTCTGAAGCCTCAAGTGAAAAGCAGTTGTAGGCAGATATTATGCAGCAGAGCACCAGGGAGATGTTTACATTTTTATAGGGTCATGACGGCTTTAGAGAATGGTCTGTACAGAAGTTAAGGTGACTTTGTAATATTCCTGGTGAAAGAAGATGGAGGCTTGGACCAGGCATAACAGTGGCAGTGAAGAGAAGAGTAAGATTCTGCACATGTTTTGAAGGTAAAGCCAGCAGGGTCTGCTGTTGGATCAGATGTGAGATGTCTAATTTCAGTCCAGGGTTACTGATTCACAAAATGTAAGAACAAAATTTACATTAATTGAGTTGGGGAAGCCTGAAAGAGAAGTTAAAGAGAAAGCAAGGGGTGTGTGTGGGGAGTGGTGGCGAGGAGGCTGAGGGGTTTAGTGTTGGATTGGAGTGGAGGTGGTGAGGAGCCTGAGGGGTTCAGTCTTGGAGTAGGGGGAGTGGTGGTGAGGAGGCTGAGGGATTCAGTGTTAGCGGGAGTGACAGTGGTGGGAAGGCTGAGGGATTCAGTGTTGAAGTGGGGATGGCAGTGGTGAGGAGGCTGAGGGGTTCAGTGTTGGAGTGGAGGTGGTGATAGTGAGGAGGCTGAGAAGTTCATTGTTGTAGTGGGGGTGGCAGTGATGAGGCTGAGGGGTTCAGTGTTGGAGTCAGGGGTGGGTGGCGGTGGTGAGGAGGCTGAGGGGTTCAGTAGTGGAGTCAGGGGTGGCAGTGTTGAGGAGGCTGAAGGGTTCAGAGTTAGAGTGGGTGTGGCAGTGGTGAAGAGGCTAAAGGGTTCAGTGTTGGAGTGGGGGTGGTGGTGGTGAGGAGGCTGAGGGGTTTGGTATTGGAGTGGAGTGGAGGTGGTGAGGAGGCTGAGGGGTTCAGTGTTGGAGTGGGGGTGGCAGGAGTGAGGAGGCTGAGGGATTCAGTGTTGGAGTGGAGGTGGCGGTGGTGAGGAGGTCGAGGGGTTCAGTCTTGGAGCATCCAGTTTGACATAGTGGTTAGACACAGTAAGTGGAAATGTTGAGCAGGAAGTTACTTATACAAGTCACGAGTTTGGAAGAAATATAAAATTAGAAATCATACAGGTACTACTGACAGCCACATGACTGGAGAGGATCACAGAGGTGGTGAACAGTGTTCAAGGACACAGGAGTCAAGAGGCAGAAGCAATTCAGCTGTCCACAGACACAAAGGAAGGCCAAGGACTCACCCTGGGAGCTGCAGCATTCTGCATATTTGAGAAGAAACCAAGGAAAGGGATTGAAAAGGGACAGCCAGCAACCTGGCCAGAGGCCAACTGAAGGGAGTGTTTCCAGAAAAAGGGAGCAATGTAAAAGGCTGCATTTGAGATGAGGAAACAATCTAACCTTGGGATATAGCAACAGAGAGATGACTGGGAGCCTTGACAGTAGCTGCTTTCAGGGAATGAGGGGGTAAAGTCAGTTTGGAGAGAGTTCCAGAGGGAATCGGAGAGGAAACGCAGAGTGCAGACATAGACATTCTCCTTTGGAGAATTTTGCTACAAAAGGGAGTAGAGAAATAGGATGATAGTTGGACCAGAATGTGGAATAAAGGGAAAAATTTTCAAAAAAAAAAGAAAAATTTCCAAAACCTTCCTTGGATATTCTGGACCATGTTTCCCTCTCCCTGTGTCCGGCCTGCTCTGAATGCTCAGAAAGTGTCCGTCATGAGCGCAGTGGTCACACTGTGTTATAGTCAACTGTGGGGGTGCCGTCTTTGTCCTCTGCTTTGATGTTAGTGTTCGTGAAACGTGTTGTTGTTTGACGGACGCTGGGAGGAGAGGCGCTGCTGTGATGTCTCTCACAAGAAGCAGGCACAGGGCAGGGGCTGGAGCTGCACGGGGAGTGTGTACTCTGTGGACAATCCTCCCAGCCCGTCTGCAACACAGTGAAGGCAGGTCCGTTTACTCACCTAACTTCCTCCTTAGTCTATGATTTCATGTTGGTCTCAATACTGATAACAAACAGTAATTGGAGATTAGAAAAATTAAGAAATGTTGATTGGAAAACATGAATTAACCAATAAACGAACAGCAAGCAGCACCCAGGTTTATGCTGAATGCAATCACCCCCAAACTCACACAAACTTCATAAAGAACCGTCCCTTGAACTATCAGGACGTTACTGTAACCAGGCATCAAATGGGGCAAAATCTTTGCAGAAAAGCCATCCATGACCCTGGAGGAGATCTTGGGGATTTGAACTAATTGTGAAAAGTGATTTTTAACTTTCCAGATTCCAGAGACTGTTTTTCTAAATTTGTCAGACTTTGAAAATACTGCTAATCTATTAAGCACTTTATTATTATAATTAACATGTTCTTTACAACTCACTGATCATAATGCTTTAATTTGTTATTAACAAGAACATTACTTACTGTGGTTAGAATTCCATTACAGTCCAACACTAATAAATCATGTCCTACTAGACTTAAGTATCACCAAAAATTTTAATTAAATAAAACCAGCACTCTCATCCAGTCATGGTCCTGTGATGACAGAAGCTTCTGTATAAGACTGATCTTAGGGCTTCATGGTCAGTTGACACCCAATGGAAAAGGAAGACTTTAGTGGCAGGGTGTGGTGCTCACACCTATAATCCCAGCACTCGGGGAGGCCACAGCCCGTGGATTACCTGAGCTCAGAGGTTCGAGACCAGCCTGAGCAAGAGCGAGACCCCATCTCTAAAAATAGCCAGGCTTTGTGATGGGACCTATAGTTGCAGCTACTCGGGAGGCTGATGCAAGAGAATTACTTGAGCCCAAGAGTTTGAGGTTGCTATGATGCCACAGCACTCTACCAAGGGAGACAAAGTAAGACACTGCCTCCAAAAAAAAAAAAAAAAATGCTTTCTTTGCCCCTTGAGTTCTAAATCTTCTAACTTCTTGCTGGCTTTACAATCCAATAAAGTCTTTCTCAGGTACAGGGGAGGAGTCACACGTTCAAAACACAATCTCTGAAGGAGAAGCTGCATCCCTATTTCCCAGTCTCTATGGGAAGGTGGGAGCCCAACAGCCCTGATGAGCAACGATTAGCCGAGAGGCAGACAACCTCAGCGCCAAGCACGGCACCCTGTCCCCCGACTCCCTCCAAAGCTCTCCCAACAGCTTACTCCACTTTTTAGCAATCTCGCCAGTTTTTCTCTCAGTGGCAGTTAGCTGTCTTCCCTGTTACAATAGTGTGGAATATAGCCTTCCTTGCCTGTTCAGTTTCACTGAGCACAGTTTTTCTCTGACACAACTGAGAGCTCATGGTATTTCAAGTGATTCAAGCATCGAATGTTGTATATGCTGCTTCAAAAATAAAAAAAAATTAAAAGGCCATCGAGTACTATAAAATAATTCCCAGCTGTTTGAGCAAGCATAATGAACATAGATCTATACTGATTGACTGCCCAATATAAAATTATATTTCTTGGGTGGTGCCTGTGGCTCAAAGGAGTAGGGCGCCAGCCCCATATACCAGAGGTGGCCGGTTCAAACCCAGCCCCAGCCAAAGAAAAAACAAACTATGAGTCTTTTTCCTTTGTCTAACACCTCCAAGTCCACAATATTCACACAGGGGAGAAGAGGCTATTTCTGCTGTGAGGGGGTTCACTGGCTTGGGGAAGTTCAGGGAGTTTGGGTTCATCTGAATTGACCCAGGTCAATGTCCCCCACTCTTTTTTTTTCTTTTTGAGACACAGTCTCACCTTGTCTTGCTCTGTAGAGTGCTGTCGCATCATAGCTCACAGCAATCTCAAACACTTGGGCTCAAGAGATCCTCTTGGCTCAGCCTCCCGAGTATTGGGACTATATGCCTATAGTCCACTACATGCCTGTACCAACATGCCCAGCTATCTTTAGAGATGCAGGGGCACTCACCACAACACCTGGCTATTTTTACAGATGGGGTCTTGCTCTTACTGAGGCTGATCTTGAACTCCTGAGCTCAGGCAGTTCACCTGCCTCGGCCTCCCAGAGTGTTAGGGTTACAGGTATGAGCTGGCCTCATAATCTCCCACTCTTGCACACCAAATGTCCCACGTTTCATATAAAAGACTGGGCAAAGCTGTAAATTCTACTTACATTGTAGTTAAGCAACTTCAGATACAACTCTTCTTCTACTTTTAAAATTCTCTCAGCCCTGCACCTGCAAAAAATAAGAGGCTTTGTGGGGGGATCATAAGTGCTTTCTGTAGAATTCTTGAAGCAAGAATTTTGAACCTTAGATTTTTGCTATTTTAGTTCTCAGTGCAAAGTAGCTATTCCATCCCACAGCATTTATATGATAATTTTCCATCCCATGTCTTATTTAAAGTATACATTTAATTCACAGAAAATACAGGTCATAATTTTTTTAAAAACTGGCCATTTTAGGGCTTAACCTGCTAGGGCTCTGTTATCTATCAATGATGGGATTCTCACTGCCTTCAAATCCAGCCATAGAATCAAAGAATTAGAACATTTATTAACAGAAAATTAAGAAAGTTCTTTAAAAAAATGCATTTTGGGAATAAAGAAAATAACCTCAGAAGGAGGTCTGTAACACAAAAGAAATAGTGAGCAATAATGTTAGTAAATTTATAGTTAAATTTAAACAAACATGTGAATGATATAAAGTGAAGAATAAAAAGTATGGAATAAAACACTGGGCAATGGTACCATGTGAGGCATAAGGACAGGGATTAGAATTTTATGTTCCAATGTCCTGGTATTGTTTAGGAAGCTAACATGTTAATTACTTTCAGACTTCTTAAATTATGTATGACGACACTTGAAAGGTCTGAAGCGTTTTCCAGCACCAACAACCAATTTGCCAGTTTTCTGGACACCCACTGGTGGATGTCCAATAGTCCACCTCAAATAAATTCAGTTCAATTCAATCTAGTATGATTCAACTCAGTTCAATTCCATTGTGACACATTCTGTCATTAGTGTCTGAGTCCACAGATTTAAGGGTTTGGTCCCACAAGACTGTCCCACTTCAGATGCCAGTTAAAAGTTTCATGTCTTATGTGCTTCAAAACAACTAGCTATAAATTAGGGGTTCTATGACCCCTTCTCAGGTTTGGTAATTTTCTAGAATGACTCATAGAACTCAAGGAAAGACTTTTCTACTAGTTACCAATTGATTTAGCAAGGATACAAATCAGGAACTGCCAGAAGATAACACAGGGTGCAGGGTAGTTTGGGGGTACAGCACGGAGCCTCCATGACCTCCCAGCACCAGCCCAGGGGCTCATTAAGTCTCATTGTCCAAGAGTGTCTATAAAGCCCCATCTGTCCTCCCCTGAGGCGGCAAGGCTGGAAGTCCTAACCTTCTAATCATTTGGTCTTTCTGTTGACCGGCCCCCTTCTGAGTCTGTTTGGGGGCTCAATCCTTAGTTATTAGCACAAACACAGGTGTGACTGGGTAAGACTTATTACAAATAATGAAGTGCACTCCTGTCACTGAGAAAATCCCAAGATTTTAGGAGCTCTGTGTCAAGAAGCTGAACAAAGACTGAACATAGTTGTGTACCACCTAGTGATGTTTTGGTCAACAACAGACCACATGTACCACCATGATTCTATAAGATTTTAATGGGGCTGGAAAGTTTCTATCATCTAGTGATGTCAGAGCCATGGTGACCTCATAGAGCAGCACAAACTTGTATGTTTGTGGTAATGCTCGTGAACCTAAACCCACTGTGTTACCCGGTCACATAAAAGTATAGCACATACAATTATCCTTGATAATGATAATAAATGACTGTTACTGGTTTGTGGATTTATTATACTATTTATTGTTATTATTTTAGACTATATTCTTTCTACTTATAAAAAGGGACCTCAGGCAGGTCCTTCAGGAGGCACTGTCATCTCAGGAAACAGCAGCTCCCTTGTACATTATCCCTGTTGACCTTTCAGTGGGATCAGATATGGTGTTTGAAGACAGTGGGAGTGCTGAGCCTGACCCTATGTTAGCCTAGGCTAATGTCTTTACATCTTAATTTTTAACAAAAATGTTATAAGAAAAAAATTAAAAATAGAAAACTTATAAAGAAAATATTTTTTGTACAGCTATTCAATGGTTCGTGTTTAAGCTTAAGTTTTATTACAAAAGAGTAGAAAGTTTTAAAATTTAACTAAAAAGTTACAGTCAGTTAAGATTAATATTAAAGAAAGGAAAATATTTTTCAACAATTTAGTGTAGTGGAAACATGCAGTGTTTATGTAGTGTACAGTAGTGTGCAGTAACACCCTCAGTCTTCACCGTCACTCACCACTTACCCCTGACTCACCCAGAGCAACTTCCACTCCCGCCAGCTCCATTCATGGTAAACAGGTGTATTATTGTGTATATTTTATAGTGTTGTGAGTGATATTAGGTCAGACATAACCAGGTCTACATACATTTGCTTCTTTTCACAAGGTGAGACTTTTATTGACACTTATAATTAATCACAAAAGCCACAAGCCACATGAGGTTCTCGGGGAGGCAGTTCTCCTTAGGAGCACCTGTTCTCTCGGTAGTCACTGCCATAAACATGCAGGCTCAAGCCACTCTGCACATCAGTCAATACTGCAAATCATACACAGCATAGAGTTAATCGACTTATAAATTTTACAGATTAAAATTTTCACATCAAACAGAGTAACATTTAACATCAAGAGAAAAAAGAATAGGAACAGGGCTTAGGAAACCAGTCCAAGCAGAGCCATGTGGACAAGGAGGGCATCCTGGGCTGGTCCAGATGGTTTTCAGCATCTTTGGGAGCAGAGCCAGTCTTTGATTTGGGCAGGGAAGAGTCTTTGACTTGTGCAGAACCTTATATTGCGCATGCCAGATGCTCATCATGACAGCAAGATGATGTCTATTGCAATGGTTGTGTCAGACCGGAGAAGTCCTGTTCCTTCCAAAGTCCCTGGGTCCCCTGGTGAGGGCTGATGCCCTTCTCTGATTGGGTGCAGTCTCCATCAATTAGGTAGGTTGGTTCCTGTTGGGTTTATGCCTTTTGAAATATAAGATGCAATCTTTTTCTAAGATGGAATTACTATGTCAATGGTGCTCTGTGCACATGCTGTATTTGTCCTATAGCTCTTCTATGTTTAGATGAACAAATCCATATTACTGTGTTGCCATGGCCTCTAATGTTGATTTGGTAATATATTGTGCTTATTTGTAGCCTAGGAGAGAGAGAGTTTACATAATAGCCTTCGTGCGCAGTAGGCTGTGAGCTGGGTTTGTGTCAGTACGTTCTGTGACGTTCACAGGATGACAAATCACCTATCCACACATTTCTTGGAATGTAGCCCCATTATTAAATGAGTGCCTATGTTTTTGTATCATATCACAAAGGGTAATTGCTAAAATACACATATGATACAAATAGCATCAGAAGAGGAAAAAGAAAACATGAGATTTAACAAAATATTTTCATTAACCCAATAAAGGTGAGAAAAGGAATATTAACAATGAGGAAAATAGAAAGTGCTGCCCAGGATAGTGGGACGTTTCCATACATGTCACTATCACAGTAAATGCAACAAGGCTTTGCTCTCTAGTTTAAATAGAAAGATCCTCATTTATTTGAAAAATAAATACCTCTGCTCTATTTAAGAAACACATAAATGTAAAGACTCAGAAAAGCTGGAAGCCAAAGGAAGAAAACAGTGTGACAAATACTGCCAGACAAAAAGTTGCTACATTAATAATAGACAAAACAGACTTCAGGAAAATAACAAGCATTAAAGAAAATTGCTGCATAATTATAAAGAAATTCAGCTCAACAGGAGGATATAATAATACTAAACATATACCTTAAAGCAATACATCCTCAAAATACATAAAGAAAAATCGATGGGTGACCGGGATGACTGGGCATATCGTCCACGCTGAGGGGTTTCAATGTCCCCCCACCTGGCACAGATCTCAGGTTCACCCTGTGAGCTGGAGCAGGGCCAGGACTTTCCCACCAGATCCCAGAGTTCATACCAGCTTTGGCTTCCAGAGACCTCCCTGCTCCTGACTCTAAAAGGGTTTGCTATTTTCTTTCTCTTTTGCATTTTTCCACACTTTCTTTTACTGTCTTGTGACCCTAGTATAACAGTACAAATACTAATGCTCTAATCTGGTTTCCAGTCATCCTGAGCAGGGAGACTGTCAGAGGCTCTCACCGGCCATGCTGCTGGAGATAGATACTGTCAATGGTTTTCTTCACCGTGGCTTCGGGCTTGTAGTCCGTTCTCATCACTAATTTAATCCTTACCCTAAGGCCAAAGTGGTCATTCTAAAATATGACTCTAATGTCACTAGCCTACAAAAAAAAAAGTCTCTGTCTTACCATCTCTGGAACTGGCCTCTGCCTCTCCCCTCTCTGCCTCTCTCCCTCTCTCCTCTCTCCCTCTCTCCTCTCTCTCCTCTCTCTCCCTCTCTCCTCTCTCTCCTCTCTCTCCCTCTTTCCTCTCTCCCCCTCTCTCCTCTCTCCCTCTCTCTCCTCTCTCCTCTCTCCCTCTTCCTCTCTCTCTCTCTTTCCTCTCTCCCCCTCTCTCCTCTCTCCCCCTCTCTCCTCTCTCCCCCTCTCTCCTCTCTCCCCCTCTCTCCTCTCTCTCCCTCTTTCCTCTCTCCCCCTCTCTCCTCTCT
>CAUYRH010092513.1:0-13061 GCA_963574655.1 Perodicticus potto | reverse complement strand
CCTCCACATTTTCAATGTCAATAGAAAATGGGTTATGGAAAAGCTGTATGTCCTGTTCATGGAGATGAAGCTCTTTAAATCTAAATTGGAACTCCTTTTGCAACTTTTCCAGTGAATCCACACATGTTTTATTTGGGAATGCAACCAATGGTTTTTCCGCTAACAGATTTTGCAGGCCCGGGATGAGTCCACTGCTAAACAGGACAGGCAGTGAAGGCAAAAATACCCTGCGGGCCAGATATATGTCCTCGGTGGGCTGCATGTGGCCCACAGGCTGCAGTTTGAGGACCCCTGCTCTAACTCTTTTTTCTTTCTTTTTTTTTTTTGAGACAGAGTCTCACTTTGTCACCCTTAGTAGAGTGCTGTAGCGTCGCAGCTCATAGCAACTTCCAACTCCTTGGGCTTAGGCGATTCTCTTGCCTCAACCTCCCGAGTAGCTGGGACCACAGGCACTGCCACAACACCCGGCTATTTTTTTTTTGTTGTTGCAGTTTGGCCGGGGCCGGGTTCGAACCTTCCGCCCTTGGTATATGGGGCCAGCTCCCTACTCACTGAGCCACAGGTGCCGCCTAGCTCTTAGTAAGTACCTCAGATCATGACTATCTGGAGAAAAGTCTTCAAGGGGTAATTAAGTTACAATGGGGTTGTAGTGTGGGTCCTACTTCAATATGACTGGTGTATTTATCAGAAGAGGAGATTTGGACATACACATACAGAGAGAAGGTGAAAGAGTGAGAGCAGAGAGGCGGAGAAGAGACATGTGCAGGCAGAAGTGAGAAAATGTGTCTGAAAGCTAAGGAAAGAGGCCTTAGAAGAAACTAAACCGGGTGGCTCGGCGCCTGTGGCTCAGCGGGCTAAGGCGCCAGCCACGTACACCTGAGGTGGTGGGTTCGAATCCAGCCTGGGCCTGCCAAACAACAATGGTGGCTGCAACCAAAAAATGGCTGGGCGTTGTGGCGGGTGCCTGTAGTCCCAGCTACTTGGGAGGCGGAGGCAGGAGACTCGCTTGAGCCCAAGAATTGGAGGTTGCTGTGAACTGTGATGCCACCGCACTCTATCCAGGGTGACAGCTTGATGCTCTGTCTCAAAAAAAAAAAGAAAGAAAGAAACTAAACCGGTGACACCTTCATCTCCAACTTCAGCCTCCAAAACTGTAACAAAATAAATTTGTTGAGTAGGCCACCCAGTCTGGGGTATTTTGTCAGGCAGTCCCAGCAAACTAATATAATGCATTTTACCACAATTAAACCACCCACCCACCCACCATCACCATCGACCAAAACAAACAACAACAGTAATAATCCCTAAATTAACTCTTTACAAGCAGACAACTTGATGTATTGGCCTCCCAAGTGTCTGTCACGTGCTGTGGAAAGTCACAGAAAGTGGGCCAGGCACGGTGTGGCTCACTCCTGTAATCCTAGCACTCTGGGAGACCGACAGGGGGTGTGAGGGAGGAATTGCCGGATATCAGAGGTTTGAGACCAGTCTGAGCCAGAGCGAGACCCTAAAAAAATAGCGAGTCTCTAAAAAAAAAAATAGCCGAGCATTGGGGCAGGCACCTATAGTCTAGCTACTCGGGAGGCTGAGACAAGAGCATTGCTTGTGCCCAAGAATTTGAGGTTGCTGTGAGGTATGATGCCACAGCACTCTACTGAAGGCAACAAAGTGAGAATCTGTCTCCAAAAAAAAAAAAAAAGTCGGCTCAGTGCCTGTAGCTCAAGCGGCTAAGGCTCCAGCCACATTCACCAGAGCTGGCGTGTTAGAGTCCAGCCCAGACCCACCAAACAACAATGACGGCTACAACCAAAAAATAGCTGGGCATTGTGGCAAGCGTCTGTAGTCCCAGCTACTTGAGAGCAGAGGCAAGAGACTCACTTGAGCCCAGGAGTTGGAGGTTGCTGTGAGCTGTGATGCCACGGCACTCTACCCAGGGCGACAGCTTGAAGCTCTGTCTCAAAAGAAAAAAAAAAAGTCACAGAAAGCGTGAGCCATGTTGAGTAGCATCAACAGATTTGAGCAGCTAGGCCAAGCCTTGGCATCAGTGGTCAGCTCTGCTGTCTGCCCTTACTTGATGCCCAAATTAAAAAAGTATATATTTTTAGAGATGAGGAATCTCACTATGTTGCCCCAGCTAGTCTTGATCTCCTGTGTACAACCTGTTCCATGCTGTTGCCTTGCTCGTGACTGCTGGAAGCATGCAGGGGCTATTGACTGCTGGGCCCCCTTTCAGCAGAGAGAAAACAGGGGCCAACCAACTCGATCAACTTGACTTCTGTCTCCCTCCTAGGCCCCTCTACTCACACCCACGCCCGCTAACCTTCCTTCCTGCCCTGTAGGCTCTCATCTCCTTCCAGCACACCCTGCTCATGTGCTCTCTCACCTCTTTGGGCCGCTTCTTCTATCATCTTCCTCCTCTTTTTCGCCATGGTCTCAACCTCTCTCCACTGGCTCCTTTTGCATAAACAGGTTCAAATCTCCTTCATGCCCAGTAGAAAGACTCTGTCTTGACCCTAAGCTCTTTCTAGCTATCATAGCGTCTCTATGAGTCTCTACTTACTCTTCCTTCTTAAAGGAATAGTCCATTCTAGTTACCTCTATGTCCCCTCTCTCCCTTCATTCTGGTACCCCTCCAAATCTGCTTTCTGCTCGTGGTTCCACAAAGACTATTGTGACAAAGGTCTTTCAAGGCCTCTTTTTGGTTAGGTCCCCTCCCTTGCTTGTTGGCTTCTCCACCTGTATGCAGGTACAGCTGGCATCCCAGACTCTGCAAGACTGCATGTTCCAATCCAAACATGTCATTATTATTATTATTATTATTTTTTGAGACAGAGTCTCATTATGTCACCATTGGTAGAGTGCTATGGCCCATCACAGTGCATAGCAACCTCAAACTCTTGGGCTTCAGCAATTCTCTTCCCTCAGCCTCCCAAGTAGCTGGGACTATAGGCGCCTGCCACAACCCCCGGCTATTTTTTTTTTTTTTTTTTTTTTTTTGTAGTTGTCATTGTTGTTTAGCAGGCCCGGGCCAGGTTCAAACCTGCCAGCCCCATGCATGTGGCTGCCGCCCTAACCACTGACATATGGACACAGAGCCCAAACATGTCGTTCTTTTTCGTTTTCTTTTTTAGAGTGCCTTGGTTTCACACTGCTCACAGCAACCTCCAACTCCTGGGCTTAGGCGATTCTCTTGCCTCAGCCTCCCAAGTAGCTGGGACTATGGGCGCCTGCAACAACGCCTGGCTATTTTTTGTCGCAGTTTGGCCAAGGCCAGGTTTGAACCCGCCACCTTCGGTATATGGGGATGGCACCCTACTCACTGTGCCATAGGCACTGCCCCACGTCATTCTTTTTCTCAAAGGATCTTCCCTTCCTGAGTTCTTTATTTTTATTTCTTTATTTTTTTAGAATTTATTTATTTTTTTGCAGTTTTTGGCCAGGGCTGGGTTTGAACCCTCCACCTCTGGTATATTGGGCTGGCACCCTACTACTTGAGCCACAGGCGCCGCCTGAGTTCTTCATTTTTATTCATTCATTCATTCATTCATTCATTCATTTATTTATTTATCTTTTTTTTTTTTTTGAGACAGAGCCTCAAGCTGTCACCCTGGGTAGAGTGCTGTGGCATCACAGCTCACAGCAACCTTTAATTCCTGGGCTCAAGTGAGTCTCCTACCTCCACCTCCCAAGTAGCTGGGACTACAGGCACCTGCCACAGCGCCCGGCCATTTTTTGGTTGCAGCCGTCATTGTTGTTTGGCGGGCCCGGGCTGGATTCGAACCCGCCTGCGCAGGTGTACGTGGCTGGCGCCTTATCCCATTGAGCCACAGGCGCCAAGCCTCATTTATTTATTTTTGAGACAGAGTCTCACTATGTCACCCTTGATAGAGTACCGTACCGTCACAGCTCACAGCAACCTCCAACTCTTGGGCTTAAGAGATTCTCTTGCCTCCGCCTCCCAAGTAGCTGGGACTACAGGCACCCGCCACAATGCCGGGCCATTGTTTTGTTGTAGTTGCCTTTTTTGTTGTAGTTTTCTTTCTTTCTTTCTTTTTTTGTGCAGTTTTTGGCTGGGGTGAGTTTGAATCCGCCGCCTCCGGTATATGGGGCCATTGCCCTACTCCTTGAGCCACAGACACCACCCAATTGTTGTTGTTTTCATTGTTGTTTAGGAGGCCTGGGCCAGGTTCAAACCCCCAGGCCTGGTGTATTTGGCTGGTGTCCTAACCACTGAGATATGGGTGCCGAGCCTGAGTTCTTTATTTTTGCTAATGGAACTACTATACTTCAGTATCACCTTTGGGATTGTTTTTGTTTAGCAATTTACACTTATTTATTTATTTTTGAGACAGGATCTTGTTCTGTTGCCTAGGCTGGTTTGCAGTGGTGCAATCATAACTCGCTGCAGCCTCGAACTTCTAGGGTCAAGCAATTCTCCTGCCTCAGCCTCCTGAGTAGACAGGACTACAGGCTTGCACCACCATGTCCGGCTAATTGAAAAATTTTTCTTTCCGCATGTGGGAGCCATCTCTGATGGAGAAAAAGCAAAAGATCTCTTGGTCATCAAGCCTTTGCCAGCTCCTATAATATATATGTGGCAGAGTTAGGCCCACTTGAAAACTTAACAAATGTGTCAGAAGGAAAACCACCACAAAATATATATATATTTTTAGAGATGAGGAGTCTCACTATGTTGCTCCAGGTAGTCTTAAACTCCTGGCCTCAAGCAATCCTCCCACTTTGGGCTGCCAAAGTGCTCCATGAGCCACTGTGCCTGGCCTATTTAGACATTTTAAATAATTTTTTCATTATGTAATACATCCAAGTGGTTCAAGATTCAAAACATTCAAATTATAAATGCTGAAAAGACTCTTCTATTACTGACACTTAGCCATTCATGTCCCCTTTTAACAGACTGCTAATATCATCAATTTTGTGTGGATTACAAGGGCTATATATAATCCGTTGTAATTATCCCTTCAGTAATACATATATCGCTTCAGTAATACATATATATATATACATGTATCCCTTCATACATGTAAGCAAATATGTTATTTGTTTAAATATGTATCCCTTTTAAATGCAAATACAAGGGATGCTATATTTGCATTAAATGATGCATAGTATGCCATATACACAGTTCTACTCTTTGTTTTTTTTTTTGTTGTTGTTGTTGCTTGCTTTTTTTTTCTGCTTATATGTCTTGGACTTGATTTTGTAGAATGCTTTCTTTTTGCAGTTTTTTTATTTTTTATTTTTTTGGTCGGGGCCGGGTTTGAACCTGCCACCTCTGGTATATGGGGCCAATGCCCTACTCCTTTGAGCCATAGGTGCCGCCTGTAGAATGCTTTCTTATTTCTTGTTAAAGCTACATAATGTTCAGCACTATTTCTGATTTCTCTGCTCCCATGTCTTCAGTATCCAATCAACTGCCAAGTAATATTAATTATATATAATTTTTTCCTATAACATCTCCTTTTCCAGTGTCAATTGCTCTAGACTTTTCACCTCTCCACCTGGGTTGCCAGAATAATCTCTTTTGGAGCCTGACCTTAGCCCTTCAGTTCATGCTACTCTGTTCCATTCAGTTTTTATTTATTTTTATTTATTTATTTTTAGATAGTCTCACTCTGTTGCCCAATCATAGCTCACAGCAACCTCAAACCTTTGGGTTTAAGTGATCCTTATGCCTCAGCCTCCTGATGGGCCTACAGGTGCCTGCCAAAATGTCTGGCTAATTTTGCTATTTATTTATTTGAGAATCTCAGAGTCTCAAGCTGTCGCCCTGGGTAGAGCACCATGGCATCATAGCTCACAACAACTTTCAACTCTTAGGCTCAAGTGATCTTCTTGCCTCTGTTTTTCTTTTCTTTTCTTTTTTGAGACAGAGTCTCACTATGTCGCCCTCAGTAGAGCACCAAGGTGTCACAGCTCATAGCGACCTCCAATTCTTGGGCTTAAGCAATTCTCTTTCCTCAGCCTCCCAAGTAGCTGGGACTACAGGCCCCTGACACAATGCCTGGCTATTTTTTGGTTTGAACCCTCCAGCCTTGGTGTATGTGGCTGGTGCCATAACTACTGTGCCAAGCCAGTTTTTCTATTTTTAGTAGAGATGGGGTCTAGCTTTTGCTCAGGCTGATCTCAAACTCATGAGCTCAAGTAATCCACCCACCTCGGCCTCCCAGAGTGTTAGCATTATAGGCTTGAGCCACTGTGCCCAGCCAACTTTATATATTTTTAATAGAGATTGGATCTTTTTTTTTTGAATTTTTATTTTTATTTATTTATTTATTTATTTATTTTGAGACAGAGTCTCAAGTTGTTACCCTGGGTAGAGTGCCCTGGCATTGCAGCTCACAGCAACCTCCAATTCCTGGGCTCAAGCGAGTCTCCTGCCTCCGCCTCCCAAGTAGCTGGGACTACAGGCACCCGCCACAACGCCCAGCCATTTTTTGGTTACAACCGTTATTGTTGTTTTGTTGTTTGGCTGGCCCGGGCTGGATTTGAACCCGCCAGCTCAGGTGCACATGGCGCGTCTTAGTCCACTGAGCCACAGGCGCAGAGGCAACACTGTTTTCTTGTTGCCTACAGAATCTGACTTCATGTTCTCTCAATTTTGTTTTTGTATTGTCCTCTCTTTCAGCATGCCTTGTACTCTCAAGACACACTGAAGAGGCTTGATGCCTATAGCTCAAGTGGCTAAGGGCCCCAGCCACATACACCAGAGCTGGCGAGTTCAAATTCAGCCTGGGCCTGCCAAACAACAATGATAACTACAACCAAAAAATAGCCTGGCGTTGAGGTGGGCACCTGTAGTCCCAGCTGCTTGGGAGGCTGTGGCAAGAGAATTGCTTAAGCCCAGGTGTAGAGGTTGCTGTGAGCTGTGATGCCACAGCACCCCACCCAGGGTGACAGCTTGAGGCTCTGTCTCAAGAAAAAAAAAAAGACACACTGCAGAGTCTGATGATCCTAGAGCAGACCTTAAGAACTCTCAGGAGAGGATTTTCTGCAATGGTACTTTACCCTGAGGTATATGACATTGCCATCATGTCCAAATCCACACTGTCCCTTGCTTGGTTCAGCTCAGACTGACTTTTCTGTGCAGTCCTTCTGGCCTCCATTCTTAGCCAAGCGAGCTAATGTGAGGCTCTCACTCTCAGGGTCATACAAGCGCTAACCCTGCACTCACACATCTTCCATTCCTGGCTTGTCCTTCCCTCCTTTAGAGGAAGTCCCAGACCTTCTCAAAACCCTCGAAGAGCTTGATAAACACATCTCTCTCTCTCTCTGTTTTATTTTTTTGAGACAGAGTCTCACTCTGTCCCCAGCTAGACTGCCGTGGTACAATGCCTGGGCTCGAGCAATCTTCTCACCTCAGCCTCCCAAGTAACTTAACTACAGGGCCCACTACTATTCCTGGCCGGTTTTTCTATTTTTAGTGGAGGTGGGGTCTCGCTCTTGCTCAGGCTGGTCTCAAACTCCTGAGCTCAAGCAGTCCACCCGCCCTAGCCTTCCAGAGTGCTAGGATTACAGGTGTGAGCCACTGCGCCCAGTTGATAAACACATCTCTAATGGGTGCTCGCTTCCTAGCTTCTATCTTAGTCACTGAAGTACAGATTTCATCTTCTCTCCACTAAGTTCCTTGAGGGTGGCACCATACCTGACTCATACTGCCAAGAGCCTCACATGAATATCAGCTACAATTCTTTAGTCTGGGAGCATCTGCCCCTCAGAAACCCTACCCAAATTGCTTTCAGCAAAAAGGACAATTTATTAGGAAGTACTCAGGAACTTACAAAACCCAAAGGCAGGAATCCTAGAGGTCTTAGAAAGAGAATCAGAGCAGTGCACACCTCGTGGTAAACGCCGAAAGGTTGAGCTGAGTGAGAGCGGTGCTGGTATCCTTCCTCTCATCCAAACTCTTTCTCACCGGCTGAGACTCACCTGTGTGAAATATGAGTTTCCGAGGAAGATCAACATACAGGCCCAGAGCAAGAAGAAATGATCAACCATCTTCTCATCTGGTTGTGCCTGTGGTTCAGCCTGAGCCTGATGATGAAAAAGGTCAACAAGATGAGCCATCAACTGGAGTTCAGGATATTACTCCTCGTCCGGGGAGAAATGAGGGAGCATCTAGTGTTCAAGGGGCTGAGCTGCAATCTGTCATCCAGGAACCAGATGAGCCCAAGACTGGACGTGAGCATGGAGATGGTCCTGATGTCACGGGAAAGCAGCCACTGAATCCAGAGCACATTAAACAACTGGAAGCAGGTGAAGGGCAACCACAGACTTAAAAGAAGACAAACTGAAATGATGAATACAAACTGTTCTTACATTGGAAATTTGTTAAAATTCTTTCAATAAAGTTTCACAGTTTTTGCCAAAAAAAAAAAAAAGAGAATCAGAAACTAGAGCAATATGTCAAGTGGCAAGAACACTTAACCAAAAATAAATAAATAAACAAACAAACAAACAAACTAGAGCAATATGGATACTCTAGGAAATCTCTTTCTCTCTCTTTTCCTCGTCTCTGAGTGCATAAGCCTCATTCCTTTCTCCCTACTGATGGATTTTCCATTTCCTAGTTCTTTTGGTGGAAAATTATTTCTGCCTATAGCCCCAAAGTTACATAAGCTGTCCCCAAATACATACACACACATACACAGACAGAGAGGGAGAGAGAGATATCTCAACTTCAATTTCAAAACCCCCCAGAAAGAACCCAGTTGGTTCAGCTTGAACTGGACCAATCATTGGTGGCCAGAAGATACTGCAGGAATAGCACAATCTTGGGGACATCAGTGTGTTCATGCATCTTATCTCCATAACGTCATCATTAATGTGACTTAGCTCCAGCATGCTTCCATTCTGAGTCTCTTAGCCAGACAGACATTTGAAATTCCTAAGACAGCAGCTCGGCCCCTGTTGTTCAGTGGTTAGGGCGCCAGCCACACACATAGGGGCTGGCAGGTTCAGACCCGGCCTGAGCCTACTAAAACAACAATGACATCCACAACAAAAAAATAGCCAGCCGGGTGTTGTGGTGGCCGCCTGTAGTCCCAGCTACTTGGGAGGCTGAGGCAAGAGAATCACTTAAGCTCAAGAGTTTGAGGTTGCTGTGAGCTATGATGCCAGAGCACTCTACGGACGGTGACATAATGAGACACTGTCTCAAAAAAAAAAATTCCTAAGATAGAGAGAGTACACTTCGCAGAGGATGGGTCAGATGACCCTTCTTGGGTCACTCAGCAAGGGTGGGTGGAAGGAGGAAGGTTTTCAAGTATAGGCATGATTAGGGGGTACCATCTCTGTAAAGGGGGACTCTACGAACTAGTGAGTCACACCTAAAGGTGACTGTTACAAGGTATCTGTTACATAAATAAATGTAATGACTGAATGATCTCATTTTAAAAAAGAGCAATTGTCCAAGGTGGCGCTTGGGGCTCAGTGAGTAGGGTGCCGGCCCCATAGACGGAGGGTGGTGGGATTGAACCCAGCCCTGGCCAAACTGCAACAAAAAAAAGGCCAGGCATATGGCAGGCGCCTGACACTACGGCATTCTACCCAGGGTGACAAAGTGAGACTCTGTCTCTAAGAAAAAAAAAAAAAGAGCAACTGTCCAAAGCTATTAATATAAATACCAATAAAAGTATTAGGGGGTTATTGGAAAACACATTTATTCCATCCTCCCCCCCATGCCAGTGGCACCACTTTGTCCCCACTTAGCCCTGAGTGCTCTGCTCAGCCTTCCCTGCAGCCATCCCATGTTGACTGCGCCCAGAGTGATTGGCCCAAATGCAAGGTTTTCCAGTGGCTGCCCATTGCTCAAATACATCCTCTTTCTATCTAAATTGACTTCCCTTTAAAAGACTGTCAAGGACACTACCATCTCTGTCATTGAATTCTTTTTTTTTTTTTTGGAGACAGAGCCTCAAGCTGTCACCCTGGGTAGAGTGCCACAGCTCACAGCAACCTCCAACTCCTGGGCTTAAGCAATTCTCTTGCCTCAGCCTCCCGAGTAGCTGGGACTATAGGTGCCCGCCATAACGCCCGGCTATTTTTTTGGTTGTAGTTGTCATTGTTGTTTGGCAGGCCAGGGCTGGATTCGAACCCTCCAGCTCTGGTGTATGTGGCTAAGCTCTTTAGCTGCTTGAGCTATAGCCTCTGAGTCTGTCATTGAGTTCTTAAAATCATGGAACTGCCTCTGACCTTTGCCCTCCTAGTCCCTCAATTTCTCATCAGTTACCAAGCAGTGTTGAATTTGTCTTGTTTATCTCCTTCATTGGTCTTTTTCTTTTCATTTCTTTTAGCCATCTCTAGCTTAATTATTGTTAGAGAGTTCAGAAGAACTTTCAAGGACTGATATTAGGATAGTATGGAGAGGATATTTGGTTGGGGGTCTCGAAATGCCTGAATCCTGCCTTTGCCAGTCATCTCTATACCCTGTGAGGTCTGAGGGTTGTGTGTGTAAATACATATACAGGGGACAATGACACAACCTGCCAAAGAGGCACTGTATTGCTAGCTGGGTACAAACCACAATACAGAAGTCAGGAAAGATAGGTTGGACTCTGGTTTTCTCTTTCTCTGCCTATTCCTCCCCATCAATACCCAAATATGGGTCTTAGAACTTTGCTTCCTAGTGGGACAAAGAACCACACTAACCAGAGAAACTGGAGAGAAAGACAAACCACAGCCTGTTTGCACTAAGCTTGGGGCTGACCCAGGCCTTCATTTGTGCGCCATAGCCCTGGGGCCTGGCTACCTTGTGGGAGAGGGGAAAAAGAACATGCTGGCTGGGCTGCTCCTGAGAAGGACAAGGGCAGCCCTTGTTATCACATGTTGAGAAATAGGAGGGAGACGTCACTCATTTTTGTCGAATCTTTGTGTGTGTGTGTTTCTGACTGGTTATTTATTAATTTCAATCCATTTGATTTAGAGCAAATCAGTAGGGTCCCAGGAAGAGCAAGGAATGAACAGAATAGGCCTCAACCCCTGTGTGTATGCCTCTGAAAACCCCTCCTCATAATCCTCCTCATCCCATGTCACTGGCCATCATCTTAGTTTAACTTTTAGTATCCATATAATAGGTCTCCACTATTTTTTTTTTTAATTTAGTCTTTGTAAAGACCGTCAAAAATCGCCAGTGCTGACTATATTGCAAGTCGTCACGGCAGAGTATTGGGAAAAGTTATCAATTAGCAATAATCGCGCCTCAGATAAACCTCATTGGCTATGAAACTTTTTGAGACAGAACCTCAAGCTATTGCCCTTGGTGGAGTGCCGTGGCATCACAGCTCACAGCGCTCTCCAACGCCTGGGCTTAAGCAATTTTCTTTCCTCAGCCTCCCAAATACCTGGGACTATAGGCGCCTGCCACAATGCTGGGCTATTTTTTGGTTGTGGTTGTCATTGTTGTTTGGCAGGCCTGGGTTGGATTTGAATCCACCAGCTTTGGTGTATGTGGCTAGCAACTTAGCTTGTTGAACTACAAGTGCCGAGCCATTTTTGTTGAATCTTTTCTTTTTCTTTTTTTGAGACAGTCTCACTATGTGACCCTCCATAGAGTGCTGTGGTGTCACAGCTCACAGCAACCTCAAACTCCTGGGCTTAAGTGATTCTCTTGCCTCAGCCTCCCAAGTAGCTGAGACTACAGGCACCTGCTGCAACGCCCGACTATTTTTTGTTGTTGTTGTTATTGCAGTTGTCATTGATGTTTAGCTGGCCCTGGCTGGGTTGAAACCTGCCACCCTTGGTGCATGTGGCTGGTACTGTAACCACTGTGCTATGGACACCGAGCCTGAATCTTTTCTTTTAAAGGCTCTACCCCAAGAAAATATTACTCCATATTCTCCAATTTTATCAAAATTTTCTTCTTTTGTGTGTGTGGGGTTGGGGTGGGGTGAAATTTCTTGCTTTCTATCCTGCCTCCACCTTGGGAGGAGCCGGAGGGTAGGGAAGGGAGCAGCCTTGTGTGCCCTCTGGAGACTACACGTTTGGATTTTCCGGTGAATCTACACTGTTATAACCTTAGCTCTTTGCTTAAAATTGTCAAGAACTATCTTGTTGCCTACGAAAAACAAGTTCCGGGCAGCACCTGTAGCTCAGTGAGTAAGACGCCGGCCCAATATACCAAGTGTGGCGGGTTTGAACCCGACCCCAGCCAAACTGCAACAAAAAAATAGCCTGGCGTTGTGGTGGGCACCTGTAGTCCCAGCTACTTGGGAGGCTGAGGCAAGAGACTTACTTAAGCCCAAGAGCTGGAGGTTGCTGTGAGCTGTGACATCACAGCACTTTACCGAGGGTGACAAAGTAAGACTCTGTCTCAAAAGAAAAACAGAACAAGTTCCTGAGGAGGTCAGTAGGACCCTCTAGAGCAGCGGTTCTCAACCTGTGGGTGTCGAGCCACAGGAACTATATTAAAGGGTTGCAGCATTAGGAAGGTTGAGAACCGCTGCTCTAGAGCTTGGTTCGAACTACCTTTTTGTCATTAGAATAACTTTGAGATTGTGGCAGAAAGGGCAAGTATAGGAAAAGAATGCCAAATTTAATTATCCAGCAGAGATCAGTTGGATCTAATCAAGACTGGAAAGAATCTGGGTGAGGTCACCAGAATGTCACCTACTTCATACCCTAATCAATTGGTACAGGAAGAACCAGGTAAGGCTGCTGGAAATCTAATTTCTAGGGGAGAGTCTGGGAAAAACCTATGAACATAGCAACTGTATAAAAGGGACTCAATGTGTTCACAGTGGTAGCAGAAATGTTAGCCAAAATCTCTAGCCAAAAGGCAGCTTCAGTCTGCTCAGAGCCTCAGCCTCTGTTCAGAAACAAAGATGAATCCCTGTTTCTTTTCTTTTTGAGACAGAGCCTCAAGCTGTCACCCTGGAGAGAGTGCCGTGGCATCACAGCTCACGGCAACCTCCAATTCCTGGGCTCAAGTGAGTCTCCTGCCTCCACCTCCCAAGTAGCTGGGACTACAGGTGCCCGCCACAACGCCCGGCCATTTTTTGGTTGCAGCCGTCATTGTTGTTTGGCGCGCCCGTGCTGGATTTGAA
>CAUYRH010092512.1:0-11857 GCA_963574655.1 Perodicticus potto | reverse complement strand
AAAAGTATTAAAAATGCTTCTAAATCATTCATTTATTTATTTGTTATTATTATTTTGTAGAGAGAGTCTCACTTTATCACCCTTGGTAGAGTGCTGTGGCATCACACAGCTCACAGCAACCTCCAGCTCCTGGGCTTAGGCAATTCTCTTGCCTCCCGAGTAGCTGGGACTACAGGCACCTGCCACAACAACGCCCGGCTATTTTTCTGTTTTGCAGTTCGTCTGAGGCCGGGTTTGAACCTGCCACCTTCTGTATATGGGGCCGGCGCCCTACTCGATGAGCCACAGGCACCGCCCCCTTTTTTTTTTTTTTTTGAGACAGAGTCTCACTATCTCAAGTAGAGTGCTGTGGCGTCACAGCTCACAACAACCTCCAAGTCCTGGGCTTAATTGATTCTCTTGGCTCAGCCTCCCAAGTAGCTGGGACTACAGATGTCTGCCACAATGCCCAGCTATTTTTTATTTTTTTGTTGCAGTTGTTACTGTAGATTTCAGCTGGCCCAGGCTGGGCTCGAACCCCCCCACCCCCTGCCTTGGTGTATGTGGCCAACGCCTTACCCACTGAGCCACAGGCACCGCCTGAAGAAAAGTTTTGAATGGGAACTAGTGGTTTGGAAGAGGCTGCTTGTGTAGGCTTTAATAAGAATAAAAACCAGGTGGCATTCTACTGAGGGCAACATAGTAAGACTCTGTCTCAAAAAAAAAAAAGAATGGCTTGGCGCCTGTGGCTCAACGGGCTAAGGCGCCAGCCACGTACACCTGAGCTGGCGGGTTCGAATCCAGCCCGGGCCCGCCAAACAACAATGGTGGCTGCAACCAAAAAATGGCCCGGCATTGTGGCGAGCGCCTGTAGTCCCAGCTACTTGGGAGGCAGGAGACTCACTTGAGCCCAGGAATTGGAGGTTGCTGTGAGCTGTGATGCCACGGCACTCTCTCCAGGGTGACAGCTTGAGGCTCTTTCTCAAAAAAAAAAAAAAAAAAAAAAGAATCCAGGAGTTTGAGGCTGCAGTGAGCTATGATCATGTTACTGTACCCCAGCCTGGACAACAGAGCAAGACCCCCTTTCCCCAAAACAAAAAAAGTCTTATTGGTAGATTGAAATCCGACCATGATGGGTATTTCTACCACAGAAATTGACAGATTTTGTAAATCAGAGCCTCTCCCCCATCAATCCAGAGCTAGTTGTTAAACATTTAGCAGTACACCATTGATAAGGACCACTCATAAGGGATGATGGCTCTGATCTATAAACAATGGTGTTAAATCAGGATAATCCAGCGATGGTGTGGAGGATGGGCTGAAGTAGCCATATGTAGCTATGCCAGGAAAAGTGGTCAGGAGGAAGTGCTTGAGGGCTAAGTGGATAGAGTGGCAATGGGTAGAGAGAGGGCTAGATCTTGGGCTGAGCTAAATGTTTGAGCTTTAATTGGAAATCATTGAAGAGTTTTAGTAGAACAGTGGATTTCATTCAGTCATACATTTGCTTAATTGATTAGTTTTTTAAACACCTAATGCCATTTTCATCTAATGCCATTTTCATCTTTCCCCCTCCACAGGCAATTATGATATTGTATATCCTCATGGCTTTTTACTTATTATTTTTGAGACAGAGTTTTCCTCTATCACATAGGCTAGGGTATAATGGTGGGATGATAACTCACTGCAACCTTGAACTCCTAGCTCAAGCGATCCTCCCATCTCAGCCTCTTAAGTAGCTTGTATTCCAGATGTGTGGATAATTTTTAATTTTTTTGTGGGGACAGGGTGTCACTGTGTTGCCCAGGCTAGTCTCAAACTTCTGGCCTCAAGTTATCCTCCTTTCTCAGCCTCCCAAAGCTCTGATGTTATAGGCATGAGCCATTGCACCTGGTCTTGTTTCTACGTACTCTGACGAGATGTCATTTTTATTGATTGTGGGAATGTGTCTTTTTGTGTAAGTGGTATGGTTGTACATATCTCATTGTTTCTCACCCTGTTCTCTAAGCATTGTATTATCTTTTTTTTTTTGAGACGGAGTCTCACTCTGTCATCCTGGGTAGAGTGATGTGGCATCATAGCTAACACCACAACCTCAAACTCTTAGGCTCAAGAAAACTTCTTGCCTCAGCCTCCCAAGTAGCTGGAACTATAGGTGCCCACCAAAATGCCCAGCTAGTTTTTCTATTTTCAGTAGAGATGGGGTCTTGCTTTTGGTCAGGCTGATATTAAACTCTGAGTTCAGGTGATCCACCTGCTTCAGCCTCTCAGAATGATAGGATTACAGGCATGGGCCACACCACCCACGCCTGGCGTAAGCACCGTATTTGCTTTTCTTTGTTTCTTTCGTTTTTTCTTTTTCTGAGACAGGATCTCACTCTGTTGCCTGGCCAGAGTGCCATAATGTCAGCCTAGTTCACAGCATCCTCAAACTCCTGAGTTTAAGGGATCCTCTTACCTTACTTAGCCTCTCGGGTAGCTTGGGACTATAGGTGTGCACCACAATCCCAGCTAGTTTTTCTAATTGTAGTAGAGACAGGGTCTTGCTCTTGGTTCATGTTGGTCTTGAACTCCTGAACTCAAGCAATCCTCCCACCTTGGCCTCCCAGAGTGCTAGGAGTACAGGTGTGAGCCATCATGCCCAGCTTAAGCACCATATTTTCTTTCCTTTTCTTTTTTTCTTTTGAAGTTTTGATCAGGGTAGGTTTCAAACCCACCACCCTCAGTACATGGGACCAGCGCCCCACTCCCTGAGCCACGGGTACCACCCATAAGTTGTTTTTTGTTTTGTTTTGTTTTGAGACAGAGCCTCAAGCTGTTGCCCTGGGTAGAGTGCCGTGGCATCACAGCTCACAGCAACCTCCAATTCCTGGGCTCAAGTGATTCTCCTGCCTCCGCCTCCCAAGTAGCTGGGACAACAGGCCCCCACCACAATGCCCGGCTATTTCTTGGTTGCAGATGTCATTGTTGTTTGGCGGGCCTGGGCTGGATGCAAACCCCCCAGCTCAGGTGTATGTGCCCTGGCACCTTAGTCACTTGAGCCACTTTTCTTTTTTTTTTTGAGACAGAGTCTCACTTTGTGAGACCCTCGGTAAGTGTGATGGTGTCTTAGCTCACCGCATCCTTAAACTCTTGGGCTCAAGCGTTTCTCTTGCCTTAGCCTCCCAAGTAGCTGGGACTACAGGCACAATACCTGGCTATTTTTTTTAGAGATAGGGTCTCTCTCTGGCTCAGACTGATTTCGAACCTGTGAGCTCAGGCAATCCACCTGCCTCAGCCTCCTAGAATGCTAGTATTACAGGCGTGAGCCACTGTGACTGGCTTAAGCACTGTATTTTTAAGATCTATCAATGTTACCATAAATACACCTAACCTGTCACTTCTGATTGCTGCATAATACTCCACAAGGGTACACCCATTACATTTACCCATCACTCTCCCAGTGATATATACCTAGGTTGCCTCCAACTTCTCACCTTCATTCTTAGGCATGTCTCCTGTAAAATAATCTCTCTGGGGTCAGGCACGGTGCCTCACGTCTGTAATCCCAGCACTGGGGAGGCCAAGGTGGATGGATTGCCTGAGCTCACGAGTTCAAGACCAGCCTGAGCCAGAGTGAGACCTCGTCTCTAAAAAATAGTAGGTGCCTGTAGTCCTAGCTACTCAGGGGGCTGAGGCAAGAGAATCACTTGAGCCCAAGAGTTTGAGGCTGCTGTAAGCTAAGACACCACAGCACTCTGCCAAGAGTCTCACCAAATGAGACTCTGTCTCAAAAAAAAAAAAGAATCTCTTGTGGTCTTTTGTCCAGAAGATTAATTTCTGGGTTACAGGAAATATGTATATTTATTGTGCCTAAGTTGTTCTTTTTTTTTTTTTTTTTGAGACAGAGCCTCAAGCTGTCACCCTGGATAGAGTGCTGTAGCATCATACCTCACAGCAACCTCCAATTCCTGGGCTCAAGCGAGTCTCTTGCCTCTGCCTCCCAAGTAGCTGGGACTACAGGCGCGCGCCACAACGCCCGGCCATTTTTTGGTTGCAGCGACCATTGTTGTTTGGCGGGCCGGGCTGGATTTGAACCCGCCAGCTCAGGTGTACGTGGCTGGCGCCTTAGCCCATTGAGCCACAGGCGCCGAGCCGCCTAAGTTGTTCTTGAAAAAAATGCCTTTTAGACAGATCTTACTGGCTGCCTTCATTCATTTGGTCAGTCAAATATTCACTAGTCACTTACTAGGTGCCAGGTATAGTTTAGGGGCTAAGAATACAGCAGTGAACAGGAAAGATGAAATCCCATACTTACAAATTATAAACAACAAAATATAAGCATGAAAATACCATGCAGATACTGATAGATACTATAGTGAAAATAAATCTGGGTGATAAGGTAGAATGACTTGTGAGGTAGCTCACAGAAAATGGACTGGAGGGCTAGGCAGTCCAGTCCTTAGCCCTCTGAAAGTCTGAGGCAGGTGTATTGCTTGAGCTCAGGAGTTTGAGACCAGCCTGAGAAAGAGTGAGACCTCATCTTTAAAAAAAAATAGCTGGGTGTTGTAGCAGATGCCTATAGTCCCAGCTACTCAGGAGGCTGAGGCAAGAGCATTGCTTGAGCCAAGAGTTTAAGGTTGATGTGAGCTATGATGCCATGGCACTCTCCCCAAGGGGACGGAGTCAGACTCTGTCTCAAAAAAAGATTAAAAAAAAAAAAAAAAGGAAATGGATTGGAGGAGCATACTGTTTTTTGTTTTTTGTTTTTTTTGAGACAGAGCCTCAAGCTGTCACCCTGGATAGAGTGCTATGGCATCACAGCTCACAGCAACCTCCAATTCCTGGGCTCAAGCGAATCTCTTGCCTCTGCCTCCCAAGTCGCTGGGACTACAAGTGCCTGCCACAACGCCCGGCCATTTTTTGGTTGCAGCCGTCATTGTTGTTTGGCAGGCCCAGGCTGGATTCGAACCTGCCAGCTCAGGTGTACGTGGCTGGCGCCTTAGCCTGTTGAGCCACAGGCGCTGAGCCTTTTCATTTTATTTTATTTGTTGTTGTTGCGGTTTGGCTGGTGCTGGGCTTGAACCCGCCATCCTCGGTATATGGGGCCGGTGCCCCACTCACTGAGCCACAGGCGCTGCCCCACAAATTATATACTTCTTTTTTTTTTTTTTTTTGTAGTTTTTGGCCGGGGCTGAGTTTGAACCCACCCCCTTCGGCATATGGGGCCGGCTCCCTACTCCTTTGAGCCACAGGCACTGCCCCGGGGTTTAAAGTATTTTTTATGAGCTGGGTCCAGTGCCTCATACCTGTAATCCTAGCACTCTGGGAAGATGAAGCAGGAGGATCCCTTGAGCTCAGGAGTTTGAGACCAGCCTGAGCAAGAGCAAGAGCGAGACCCCATCTGTTCTAATAGAAAAATTAGCCAGATGCTATGCTAGGTGCATACAGTCCCAGATACTTGGAGGCTGAGGCAGGAGGATCACTTGAGCCCAGGAGTTTGAGGTTGCTGTGAGCTAGGCTGATGCCACAGCATTTTAGCCTGAGCAACAGAGTGAGACACTGTCTCAAAAAAAAAAAAATTATGAAGATATATATATATATCTCCCTTATGGTCTCCTTCTCCCTTCCTCCCCTTGACTACCAAGAATGAAGAACAAGGAGTTAACTGCAGTTCTACCATAGTCTTCACTCACTACCTTTTTAGGGCTTTCCTATAAATCCTCTCCTTCTGATCACCCCACGTACCCTTAGTTAGCATTCTTAAGAAAACACGGACAAGTAAACCAACCTTTTATGACCTCAGAACAAAGAGAGATGTGCCAGAATTTCTGAATCCAAGTCAGAGAACAAACAACACAGTAAGAGGACACAGATCAGAGCATAAATCTGTTAACAAAGTTGGCATTTAAATTACCAACCATAAGGCATAAGAGAGTAATTCAATCACATTTCAGAGAGAAAAATCTGTTTGGAGCTTAAATCAAATGGCAAACATTATTAACGTATAATAATTTTAGAACCAGATAAAACAATAAAGAATCTAATTTGCTTTAGTATTCATCTCTCAGAAAATATCTATATCATTTAGAAAAGCAACTCAAAAAATCATGGTTAAATCAAGCTATAGGTTAAATTTTCTACTCAAGACTATGGGTGAAATGTGAAAATGGTGGTTTATTGCATAAAGTTAGATCATCTTCCTATCCAATTTAATCTCAGGGATCTATTCTGCTGATTTAGAGATACAAATTTAATCCTCAGATTTTGTTTATTGCTTTATAATTCAGAAAATTGCAAAGTCCCTGGGGAAAATACTTCAAAAATAAGTAGCTGTGTGATAAGAATCTTTTTTAAAATGTGAGAAATATTTCAAATGGCTCAAAACCAAATTCCTATTTGTTATGTGTGCCTGGCATCTTCAAATTTAACCCAAGCTTTTCCCAAGCAGCCAAAGGCAAAGAAGGTAAAGAAATGCTTCTTTTCCAGTAACTATTTAGCCTGAGAAAGTGAGGATATTTACTCTGCACTGAAGCAGCCCATCATATGCAAGAGGTGGGACACTCCAGATCATTTACTCTTCTCTGAAACAGCCCATCATATGCAAGAGACAGGACACTCCAGGATGATCTGAGCATGCCCATACAGCCACAAAGCACTCGCTGCATTCTGCCCACATAGCTATGGGTAAAAACGAGCAACTAGGAAACACGTGTCATGCTTCTCTATTATTGCAACCTCACACAAGTCAGTCCTAAGTCAGTCCTAAAATAGCAAATGCCCCTGGCTGAGATCTATTGCTAAAAAATGCTAAGTTTCTGCAGCTTAGGCCATTTCCTGTATCTGTCTATTCAACCAGCCCCCAATTAAAGCTGTAGAACCATAGGATTGAGGAAGAGATTTTAAAAAAAGACAGATACACACACATATACAACATACGGTTTCCGAGGAGAGTGAGGGCTCCATGCTTGTGAGGGAGGAATATGCCGAATAACCCTCGGGTTTCTCTCAGATTTGAACATGCTGTACTGTGGCATGAGGTCAGCAGTGACTGACTCCAGCCCTGTGAGGCTGAATTCTACCCTGACAAAGCAGTATCACTGTAATATGAAGCAAGAGGATCCAGGGCATGTTGGCAGCTGTACAGAATGCCTGTTCTAGAAAGTAATGGCAATTCCAAAACAAGAGATCTATGCTGTCACATGAGATAATCTTCAGCCCAGTTAAGCAATGAGCACCCAAAATACTTTGAATTCCAAGTACAGGCAGCTCACAATATTAAAAAGCAGGAAAGAACTTTTCTCCTTGAATCTATTTTGTGTCTGGGGGAAATAAAGAGGAAGTAGGTAATTTGCAGAACCACTGGTTAATTTGATTTATATCACAAATGACATACTGATTCTGATTTGAGATAAGGTATAGTCTTTTGATCCTGAACACTGTGACCTACCTGAAGAATCTCAAACCTCCTCTGTGACTTTACCAGATTAGAGCATAGTATTCTGAAAATCTATTTTTGGTAATAGATATATACCAGAAATAAAGGTGTGGTAAAATGACCGCATTTTTCATATGTACACAAAAGGCAAACCTAATATACATCAGCATTTCTTTTCAGTTCATAAAAAATGTGTTCCTTTAGAAGTTCTTCCTCCACATAAGAACAATTTAAAAAGCTTTAAATAGGAAAGAGAACCAGAACACGCAAGTCCTATCAAAAGAAAACAGCGCAATGTAGATGATATTTCTTTACATTCTATGGTTTCCCTTGCATTTTAAAAGTTCTGTTCTAAACCAAAAGTGATCCAATAGCTTTTTGACAAATAAAACTTAGCCAGGAAACAAGAGTAAACACAAAATAATGGAGATAAAGCAAAAACTGCATGACAGCATCAACAGGAAGGTAAATCTGTAAGAAGTTCGTATATAATTCAGTATTAGCACAGATTGAATAGTTAGAATTTTAAATAAATTTAAGACTTACCTACGTTATGCTATTAATTTTTAAAAAGCAAAACCTTCTGAAGATTTCTTGTTACTTATATGAAAAAGTGCAAATATCCAAGTATGCCACACAAGGATCCTGACAATTAGTATTCCATATCCTCTATAGGAACACTGTGTTGTAGTCATCATTATTGTCATTTTACAGGCAGAAAAATGGAATAGAGAGATTAGAAACTTGCCCAAAGTTACGCAGCCAAGCAGAAGGGCTAGGATTCAAAGCCACATAGTGAAGTTCTGACTCTACATTCTTACCTACCTGTAGTTACATTTACAATAACAGCACTATCTTTAAGGCATCACTCGAGACAGAAGGTGAGCACCTACAATAGAGGTCAGGAAAAGAAAGAAGTGTGTCACTATGGGCTGGGAAAAAATCTTCAACTGAAGAGGTAGAACTTGAGCTGAACTGAAAATTCAAAATATCTGAGGTACTTTTCTGGGCTCTGGAGACACAACAGAAAACAAATGAAGAAGCTGTACCTATATAGCTGAGGAAGGCAGCCAATATAACAAACATATATCTACAGTTAAGTCTTAGAAAGAAAAATACAGCAGAAAAAAGGGGATAGAGGACAATGGGGTCTTTCTAAGAAAATAACATCTGACCAGACAACTGAACCAAGTAAAGAAGCATGTGGATGTCTGGGAAGTACGTGTTTCAGGCCGATACCAAGTGCAAGGGCTCAGAGACAGGAAGGGGTTTGGTGTACACAAGGAGGTTGAATGAATAGGGAAGGAATGATAAAATAAAGACAGGGTTGGCAGAGGAAAGCAGAGTAAAATTATGTTGGGAACCGCAGGCTACTGTAAGGAAGTCACTGGAAGTTTTGATCAGAGTAGAGTTAGAATCCGACTTAGGATTTTGTGTGTTCCTCCACAGACAGGGTCTAGCTCTGTCACCCCAGCAAGAGTACAGTGGCATACATCACAGTTGTCTGTAACCTCAAATTCCTTGGCTCAAGCCATCCTCCTGGCTTAGCCTCCTGAGTAGCTGGGACTGCAGGAGTGCAGCACTATATCTGGCTAATTTTTCTGTTTTTGTTGAGATGGGGTCTCACTCTTGCTTAGGCTATTCTCAAATTCCTGACCTCAAGCAATCCTCCCACCTGGGCCTCCTAAACTGCTTGAATTATAGATGTGAGCCACTGCAGCCAGGCTGATTTAGGTTTTCATCACTATGAGTAAAGAATAGACTATGCTGTGGTGAGTGAAGGATGGGGGTAAATGTATGAAGTACAGTTAGGAGGCTATTATAGTACTTCATGTAAGACAACTGAAGATAAGTGCCTTGTATACACTATCTGACATATTGAAGGACCAAAAAACAGGTCTGTTAATGCATAATTGAACGGGGAAGAAGAGAGGTAAGGAAGAAAGAAAATAAAACAAAGTTTTCATTGACAACATACACTAGCTTTACTTTTACGTTAGTTTACTAATATTGCATTTAAAAGGGGACATAAATAATTTGATTATTTATATATTTTTCTGATAGGTTTTTTTTTTTTGAATCTACATTTATACCCAAATACCTAATAGGTAAGTTCTTTTTTTTTTTTTTTTTTTTTGAGACAGAGCCTTATTTTGTTGCCCTTGGTAGAATGCCATGGAGTCATAGCTCACAGCAGAGGGTCTCACTCTTGCCCAAGCTGGTCTTGAACCCGTGAGCTCAGGTAATCCACTTACATATAATTATATAATGTGCAATATAATTTCCCCATTCTTTAATAATCTTTCTTTTTTTTTTTTTTTGAGACAGAGCCTCAAGCTGTCACCCTGGGTAGAGTGCCGTGGCATCCACAGCTCACAGCAAACTCCAATTCCTGGGCTCAAGCGAGTCTTCTGCCTCTGCCTCCCAAGCAGCTGGGACTACAGGTGCCCGCCACAACGCCCGGCCATTTTTTGGTTGAAGCCATCGTTGTTTGGCGGCCCGGGCTGGATTCGAACCTGCCAGCTCAGGTGTACGTGGCTGGCGCCTTAGCCCGTTGAGCCACAGGCACCGAGCCTAATAATCTTTCAATAAAGATATAACACCGCTTTTGCTTTTTTAAATCTATCAAACAGAAAAAAAAAATGTTACTGAGCAGTTTCAAAACAGGTAGTTTTGAAATACTACCTATGCCGTTTCCCTTATTTATTAGTACATTTTGCTTTAGGTCATTTTACAGGAACATGTGAAAAAGTAACATACTTTAAATATGAATTTTTGTTGTATTTATACTATTAAAGGAAATTTTGATTCCTTTAAAAAAAAACTTCGTATCTTCATCTTCCACAATAGTTTCTAACTCTACAGCCTATGTATTCCCACCCCCTGTATATTTTATTGCACTTTGCTTTCTACAGTTCATTCATATATATATGAATTATTTTATTGCACTTTGCTTTCACTTTTATTTTATTGCATTTATATATATATAAATTATATATTATATTATATATTATTATAAATTATATATATTATATATATAAATTATTTATATATATATATTTTTTCCCCCCCTTTGGAGGCGAGAGTCTCACTTTGTTGCCCTGGGTAGAGAGCCATGTTAAAAAGCTATTGGGTCACTTTTGATCTAGAACAATACTTTTAAAGTACAAGAGAGACTGTAAGTTTACAAAATTGTAAACTTAATTAAACCTTCTCACAGTAACCTCAAACTCTTGGGCTCAAGTGATCCTTTTGCCTCAGCCTCCCAAGTAGCTGAGACTACAGATGTCTGCCACAACATTGAGCTATTTTTAGAGACGAGGTCTTACTCTTGCGCAGGCTGGTCTCAAACTCATGAACTTAAGCAATCTACCTGCCTCAGCCTCCCAGAGTGTTAGGATTACAGGTGTGAGCCACCATCATGCCCTGTTTTGAAAACAAGAATTTTACTGACTCTACTTTTTTTGAATTATATATCCCCACAGAGATTCTCACATCCAGAGTCTCCTAGGGTTGTTAAGAACCACTGTTCAAACCAAACATCCTATTTTGTTGTGAAACCCCAGGCTTTGAAAGAAGAGGTGAGTTATGTGGTTGTGGATCCACTGGATCTAGAATCCATATGCACTGATTCTCCATAGGTGTTCTTTTTACCACACCATGCTGTATTCTCCTACAAATTTGTTCTCAGTTCATGCATTCATCTATGTCATACCAATCTGGTTTTCATGTCGCCATTGCTTAAAAACAAAGGAATATAGAAATAAAAAAACAAAACCTTCTCAATTTCTGCAACGTACTCACTTTGCAGAGATGTTTCTGGTTTGGTATCGTTCCCTTACAACTTTACTATGTAAATCCTCTGTGCAGGCTTTTCTTGGGACAAATTATTTTTGAATGCTGTTTAACTACATGATTAACAGGATTGATTTCCAGCCCTAGGATACTGAGATTGTCTGTAGTGCTCTGTGAACTCTTTCAGAACCCCTTTCCTCGTACTGAGGATTAGTAAATGGTAGAAAGAATTATGGGGAAAACTGATTAGGTACTCAAACAATGAATTCAGTGGATTCTTTTTTTAAATATAAATTTAAAAATTTTTAAAAGATAATAGGTCTGTAATCATTAGCACCTATAGAAAAAGAATACATTGTCAGCCTGTTTAAAATAATTATGGTTTACTTTTTTTAAATAGTGGGCAATCTTTTTCAATCATTCCCTCTTGGGTACTGTTTTTGATGAAGAAATATAGATAATCCTGAACAATCTGAAGCAAAGTTATATTACAACAAAAATAAAATAAAAACACTCACCATTTGGCTTGGCGCCTGTGGCTCAACGGGCTAAGGCGCCAGCCACGTACACCTGAGCTGGTGGGTTCGAATCCAGCCCGGGCCTGCCAAACAACAATGACGGCTGCAACCAAAAAATGGCCGGGCGTTGTGGCGGGTGCCTGTAGTCCCA
>CAUYRH010092511.1:0-35638 GCA_963574655.1 Perodicticus potto | reverse complement strand
ATGGCGCTCTAGCGTGGGCAGCAGGCTAGTGTTGAGGCTAGCTAGTAAGAATCTCTCTGAAAAAAAAATGGCAGAAAGATGCAGGTACATTTTGAAGCCACTTTTTTCTTTTCTTTCTTTCTTTCTTTTTTTTTTTTTTTTGAGACAGAGTCTCATTATGTTGCCCTTGGTAGAGTACTGTGGCATCACAGCTCACAGCAACCTCAAACTTCCAACAGGCGCCTGCCACAACGCCCAGTTAGTTTTTGGTTGTGGTTGTTTTTTGCAGGCTCAGGCTGGGTTTGAACCCACCAGCCCCCAGTGTATGTGGGTAGCACTCTAACCACGGAGTGGTTAAGAGGGGGCTAAGGGGGCTGAGCCACACCACTTTTTTCTTCATATCTGACTGTTTTTTCATGTTGAATTTTCTTTGAAATTAGAACCATTGTCTGGCTCTACATACTGTATTTAGCACTGTCCTTTGCTGCAGTGACCACTTGTACATAAATCCGTGGATCAAGGGTCCTTATGTCTCCTTTGTTGGACGAGACAGAAACCCAACAGCTTGAGCCAGATGAAGCAAAAGGTGGGGAATTACTTTGCTCTCAGTACTGACCCCTGGAAGGGCAGAAGTGAATCTGGCCTCAGGGTTAGAGAATTGGATCCAAAGATTCCAGCCCCTATAGTGTGTGTCTCTCAGTGTCTGCTCTCTGCTTTTTGCTGGTCATTGGCTTCATTTTTCTTTGTACTGTCCCTACTGCCTTCTTTTTTTGGAGACTGAGTCTTACTCTGTAGCCTCGGGGTTGAGTGCTGTGGCAATGTCAGCTCTCAGCAACCTCAGACTCTTAGGCCCAAGCAATCCGCCTGTCTCAGCCTCCTGAGTATCTAAGACTACAGATGCCTGCCACAATGCCTGACTGGTTTTTCTATTAGTATAGATGGAGTTTCCCTCTTGTTCAGGCTGATCTCAAACTCCTAAGCTCAAGCAATCTGCTCACCTCTCCTGAGCTTAAGCAATCCACCTGCCTTGGCCTCCCAGAGTGCCAGGATTACTGTTATAAGCCACTATGCCCACGTTTTAAGCAGGACATTTGGTGGAGGCAGGTTTGTCTGGCACATTGCAGGAAGAGTGGCATTTATGGCCCCTGCTTAAAAATTCAAGTGGTCCCCAAGTCACATTATAGTTAATCACCCCTTCAGGCATTTTTAGTTCACTGGGCAGAAGGGCTCCCCACTGCTCCTCCTGTGATGGAGACTCCTGAGTCCCCTGTCTTCCCATCCCCAAGTACTCCTGTTTAGCCCTGGTAAGGGACTGCTCTTAGGGTATGTGGGTGGGTGTGTTTTTTGGATCAGGAGGTGTAAAAGAATGTGGAGGAGAGAGGGAGGGGGATGTGCCTCCAGATGAGTAGATGTGGCAGGCAAAAGTATGGTAAAACAGTAAAACAGAAGAAACACACCAGGGATGCTGAGCAGGGAGTTGGGGCATAAATCAAAAAGAAAGGCCTCTCGCCTGCCTCTTCAGCGGGCTCTGAGTCTGCAAAGGCTCGTGAACAGCAGACAGCATCTCTGGTCCAAGAGCAGCTGTAACCTAGGGATCCCTTGTGAGGGGTGGCCTGAGTGATTTGTCACCCATCAGGTATCTTTCCCGTAACAACATTCTTCTCACTCGTATTCGGATACTTTCCAGATTGGGAGACAAAAGGGTAGGGCTAGTGCTTGTTTGGGTGACTCAGTGACATAACTGTGCCTGTGTGTGGCACGGGGAGTGTTTCCTGGTAGAGCCAGGGAGCCCACCGGGTAGACTGGGTTGGGATATGTGCTTGCTATTGGTTTTTTTTGTTTGTTTGTTTTGAACTTGGGAAGACTCTAGACTTATTTCTCTGTTATCAGCACTTATTGAGTGAAGTTGTTCATTCTGAGCCCTAACTAGTCCCCAGCAGACGTGGCCATTTCATGGTGGTGCCAATGTGTCGGGAGGGAAGATACTCCATTTGTGACACATCTAAGTTTTGTCCAATTCAAAGCCCCATTTAAAGCAGCTCCTGACTCTGAATTCCACTGGACCTCTTAAGATAACACACAGAAGCACTGTGAAGAGCTCAGAAGGAATGCTGGCTAAATGACAGCCTGGATGCCGGTGGGCACAGTTGATTTCATACTTGCAGTATCTGGCAAAGTTAGGTACTCCTTCCTCTGTGAATTTTGCCTGTTTCATCAGAATTAGTTCCTGGAGGGTCAGGAGCCATGTTTCAGACTTCTATTATATCTTGCAGGTATTTAAAAAAAGACTCCTTTCTTTGATTAATGAAAGTTGTATCATGGGATCATAGGTGGTTAGAAAATCTCAACTCCTTGTTAAATTCTCAGTAAGCCTTCCAATGTTAGGAAGAATAAAGCTGGTGTGTATGGAGGCTGAGACCAGAGGACCCAGTCGCTGGAGGCCAGTAGTTCAAGGCTGCAGTGATCTATGATCGTACCTGTGAGTAGCCACTGTACTCCAGCCTGGGCAACATAGCCAGACCCCTACTGGGAAAAAAAAAAAGGAATACAGCTGATCTTACTTTTAACAAAAGCATATTGAGCACCTCTGTTGAGGTGGGTACTGTTCTTGCCATTCACATTAGTGAATAAAATAGTTAAAAAAAAATCCATGTCCAGGGAGGGGACCATGTGTGTACATTTTTGTTTGAATTGAGACAGAAATTCAAACCAAAAAATTCCTTTTCGTACCGAAAGAGACACTAACTGCAAGGGGTGTCAGGACAAGAGGTGCCTAGATGTATGGTTACACTAGAGCTTATAGAACTTGGAGAAGTGCCCAAAGCAGAGGGGTGGGTGCTGATTTTTCCCAGAGGTTGGCAGACGAATGCCTGTGGGTACTCTGGGGACAGATGTGAATATCTTTTAACTTCAGGGATGAACCCTTCATTCATTCACGGCAAATATTTATTGAGAACCTGTATGGTTATATCTCTACTTTAAAAGATCTTTTGCTCCAGGGAACGAATATTTATAGGGAAATGTAACAGGAGGTTTGTCCTGAGGTGTAGAGGAAAATAATGAATCGGTATTGATTGAAAGAAGATGGAACCCTGAGATACATGGATTCTCAGTAACTTGCCTATGAAAGTCCTTAAGATCAGCACTTCTTTAAGTTAAAAATCTAGAGGGCTGTAGGCTCTGAAGGTGATGTACAGATACATATTTTTTCCTGTACAGATACACATTTTTCCCAAATGAACAGATATACATTTTTTTAAAAAGGAAAAGATAATGTACAGATATAAATTTTTCCCAAATGAACAGATACACATTTTTTTTTTTTTTTTGGCCGGGGCTGGGTTTGTACCCGCCACGTCCAGTATATGGGGCCAGCGCCCCACTCCTTGAGCCACAGATGCTGCCCCAGATATACATTTTTTAAAGGGAAAAATGAAATTGCTTTTTAAAAAAGTACGTGTATTTTCATTTCATTTCATTGTTTTGTTTTATTTATTTTTTTGAGACAGAGTTTCACTTTGTTGCCCTCGGGAGAGTGCTATGGCATCACAGCTCACAGCAACCTCAAACAGTTGGGCTCAAGCGATTCTGTTGCCTCAGCCTCTCAAGTAGGGGGACTACAGGCACCTACCACAACACCTGGCTATTTTTAGAGATGGGGTCTCACTCTTGCTCAGGCTGATCTCAAACTTGAGAGTTCAATCGATCCACCCGCCTCAGCCTCCCAGACCCAGCCTGTGTATTTTTTATTTTAAATGTTAACATAGAGAAAATACAACTTTCTCTTTTTTTGGTATATGGCTCTGGGAGTTGTAACATGTATGTAGATATGTGTAACCAACTCCATAATCAGGATACGAGATGTTCCCATGGACTCAAAAAATTCCTTTGTGCTGGCCCCGGCCCCAGCCCCTATTCACCACTGATCTTTGCTGTTTGACATAGTTTGGTCTTTTCTAGTATGTTGTATAAATGGAATTTTAGCTTATGTAACCTTTTGAGACTGGGTTCTTTCATTCAGCACAGTATCTGTTCTGTGCTGTTGTGAGTGACAATAGTTGGTTTACTCCTGCTCCTGACTAGTAATTCCATCGTGTGGACGGACCACAGCGTGTTTATCCGTTCACTTACTGTGAGCTAGTTGGGTGTTTCCAGTTCGGGGCAGTTATGAATAGAGCTGCTGTAGGCTTCCACGTACAGGTTTTGATGTAGACTCAGTTTTGGTTTCTCAAGGACAAATAACCCATCAACACTTGGTACAGCCAGTACTGTTTAGTTTAGCCATTTTAACGTGTGTGTAGTGGTATCTTATCATAAATATAGTTTTTAAACAAAAAGTACAGGGAAAAACACCTTTAAAAGGGGCCTAACTAAAGATGTGATGAAATAGTTTTCTGAATTGTCTAGGAGAGGCTTAAGGAAGCTCCCTGTTTTTTGAAGGGGTGGATGAGAAAAAGCTGAGGCCTAGATTGTAACAGTGCCAGCAGGAAATAAATGTAAATAAGACATCAAGTCCGACAGGGCTTACCTGAGAGACCTAGCAGAGTGTATAGTGTAATTTCCGTAACTGTTTTGTTAATTCTCTATGAATATAGAGTGATGATAAATCAGAAGTAAATGTGCAGAAGCAGCTGCAAGGTGATGTAGACATGAAGAAAAGAACACGGGCTTCAGCGCATGTGGTCTTTCCTTGTTGCTGCAGATTACCCCCACGTTTAGTGGCTTACAGCACTTGCTTGTCTTTTTGCAGTGTTAAGACTTTGGGAATGGTGCAAGGGAGCAGTTCTGACTTGGGTGTTTGTCAGCTGGAAGCCAGGTCTGCTGGCTTGTGCCTGTAGGCCCAGCTACTTGGGAGGCTGAGGCAGGAGGATTGCTTGAGTCCAGGCATACATAGTGAGACCCTGTCTGTTTAAAAGAAAAAAACTCAGCTGGGGCTGTAGGATCTGTTACCGAGGAACTCTGTCTGCTTCTTGGGTAGGGTATTTGAGAATCCCTAGCAATATGGTGGGCTAGCCTCTCTCAGCGTGAGTGATACATGAGGAAACATAAGGCAGAAATTGATACATAAGGCAGAAATTGCCAGGACTTAAGTGGTAGCCTCATTAGTCGTATACTGTCACTTTCACACTATTCTTGGTCCTGCAGACCATGATTCAGTAGGAGACAGTTACACAAAAGCATGGGCACTATCTTAAAAGCTGGTACCATAGGGCCCGGCGGTCGCTGTGTTCAAATCCTGACGCTGCTACTCAAAAGTCGTGTGGGCTAGAGCAAAAGTCATTTCATTTCTGAGTCCCAGTTTCTACCCATGTCTTTGTAAATGGAGATAATACCTATTAAGGTACAAGTCAGATATTCTAAATAATTTGCTTGTAGAAGACCTTATGATCGGTATTTTTTGAGATTTAGAATTTGGGAGATTTCAAATTTTCCTCTGAGAACTAAAGATGATATATAAAAAGGGACTCTGGCAATTTATAAAAAGCTTGTGACATGGTAGCTGTTGTAAGCCATGAAGCTTTGAATCTTAACCGTTGCAGAACATACCAACAAAGATAAACACGTTAAGTGGCAATAACATTCTTTTTAGCAAAGGTCTTATCAGACCTTCTTTTGCTTTTAGAACCTATATATATTTTTACTTTCTTTTCCACTTTCCTGAAAGGGGAAATCCAATCATTGTGAATGAGCAAAACTCAAATTCCTTACCTAATCTCGTTCTTAGATCTTAATTTTTAATAATATCCCCAAATAAGAAATAAGTAATTTGAGTTCGGATGCGACATGTTGGAAGGACTCTGTAAGATGTTACTGATGACTTTAGCACGTCTGCAGCTCGGATGTGAAGAATCACCACCTCTTGATAGAGATTTTAGAAAATGATCACTTGTCAAATTAGTTTTAAAAGGTGTAAGTCAGCACCCTTTGAATGGGGGCAGGTAAGAAAGGTTTCATTTTTGGAGTGTTCACTACAGGTGGAATAATGTAACTGTTTGCTATACCTGACAATGGGGGTGACTGATAAAATCTGGCCCATTTTCTTCCCCAGCCTCCTGGAAGTCACTCTTCCTCCCCGCATGTCCCACTCCCTGTGGTGCCCTTGCCAGAGTTCTTAAAACAAGCTACAGGAGCCTTCTTCTCTCTCATTCCCCAGTCTTTACACCTGCCGGCCCTCCCACCAGGTCCTTCTCCACTCCGACATCCACCTAATTCTGCCTGCCGCCTTCTGGAAGCCTTCCTTAGGGTTCAGGTCTGCTCCCAACTGCCAGCCTGGACCCTGTGTTTACTCTCTTTCTCATTCACTTTGTTTATTTGAGCACAAACATTTCCTTCGAAGTCCTAGGCTGAGTTCTAACCCCTTTACATGTGCAAACTAATGTAAACAGCCCAACAGCCCCATTCTTATCCTCGTTTTTCATGGGAGGAAACCGAAGCCCAGAGAGGTTCAACGCCTGCCTGAGGTCACACAGCTTATAATTGACACATCTGGGTTAAAAGCTCAGGAAGTCTCTCTTCGCTCAGTGGGAGCAACTTCTGCTAGAGGATTTTACATATCTGCAGTCCAGTGCCTGACGAAGTGCCTGGAATATAGTAAGTGCTCAGTATTTGCTGAAGATTAACTTTCTTCAGCAGTAAACTTGGTAAGACGTAGCCTCCCTCGGTCTTTTGCAAGATGGTGAGTTCTGAGTCACTGCTCATGCTCATCCTTGACCCTCCCGTGTCTGGGGATTGCTTACTACTCTCTTGTAATTATACTCTTAGTTTGTTACTTAAAAAATGAGCATGTTTGTTTAAAATTTTACTCATTGAGAAAAGGATATTACTTAAAACTTTTCTCATAGAGGATTAATACAGATGGTTTTTGTTTTTTCCTTTGACCTTTTCTGTATGTTCTAAATTTCCCATGATGAATTTTTATTGCTTTTATAATTAACCAACCATGTTACTTACAGTGAGAAGAGTAAGTCAGTTTTTTCAGAGATGGATGAAAAGTTAAACCTTTCATTTTTTTTTTCTCCCTGTGGGTCAAGCTAAGGTACGTAAACAGTCAGGAGAGGCCTACGTTGGCTACAGAACATGCTTTGCAAATACCCTGTCTCTGCTGTACCATTGAAACCATCTACTCAGAGGTCATTTTCTTCTTGCTAGTGTGTCCACAGCACATAACAAATGAATATAGATCCACTTGACAGTTGGGTGAGTGATGGGGAGATGGTTATCCTAACGAGTTTTTTTATTTGTGCTTTGGAAGTTCAAGGTTGTGAGATCTGTGGGAAACTTCAGTTCCAGAGGTAGAGTCATGTATAAGCTTTAGTTCAGACTGTGTGTACCGTATGAGGATAGTACCTCCAAAGTCACGAAAATAAATCCCCAAAGTGTGATTTTAAGGTCCACAATTGATGGTAAGGCTCAGGGCCCCTGTGGCAGAGGAGCAGGACTGAGCAACCGCTGCTTCTCCAAGGCTTTTAGAGAAGTTAGCCAGGACTGAGGGGGTGAGACAGTGTCCTGAAAGCAGGGATTTTCAACCAGCACACACACTTAGGTGTGCCGAGAATAGTTTCAAAGATCATTCATTAAATTTTTTTCAAAAGAACTTCAAAATTTAACTTTTTGTGTGAATAGTACTATTATACCTATCTTGAGCGTCTTGCTTGTATTGTATCACATCATACCTTTGTTTAATTCTTAATAAACTGTTCACTTGTGTAAAAAAAAAAAAAAGAAGCATGATGTCCCCTCAAAAAAATTAAAACTCACATTTTGCTTTGAAAAAAAAAATTACAAAACCATTTGGACAATGAATACGATGAGTCCCTTTAAAAGCAAAAGAACCAAGTAGATCCCACGTAAAAAAAAAAAAGAACTTCAAAGCACAGTAATTGTATTCTTTTTTTTTTTTTTTTTACTATTTTTTTTGATCAACATAAGTGTGCCATGTATGTTTAACTATAAGGTTCAACTGTATCATGAGATAAAAAACTGTCCTGGAGGTTTAAATCCTTTCCTTTAAAAAATGGCATGCTTCAGTGTCGGGAGAAAAAATTTCTGAGGTGGTTTTGTCTTTTGCCCATGCTGTGCTGTATGGGCATCGCCTGTCTGTTGGTGGGTGTGAGCTAGATAGGGTGGGCGGCATCCTAGCTCTCTCCTCCTGGTTCACTTCTAGGGCCAGGGTGGTTCATCAGTTCTGAAGATTAAGGAGAAAAATAAGAAAGTTTGTGGCTCGGTGCCTGTGGCTCAAGGGGCTAAGGCGCCAGCGACGTACACCTGAGCTGGCGGGTTCGAATCCAGCCTGGGCCCGCCAAACAACAATGATGGCTGCAACCAAAAAATGGCCGGGCGTTGTGGCGGGCGCCTGTAGTCCCAGCTACTTGGGAGGCGGAGGCGGGAGACTCGCTCGAGCCCAGGAATTGGAGGTTGCTGTGAGCTGTGATGGCACAGCACTATACCCAGGGTGATAGCTTGAGGCTCTGTCTCAAAAAAAAAAAAAAAGAAAGTTTGTTTTCATGGTAGGGAAATCTCAGTAATCACACAGAACCCATTTCCTGAAAATTGCTCGAAGTCTGCTGTGTGAACTAACATGGCAGGTGACACACAGGAAACGCTTTCTGGCTTTTCCTTTTTTTTTGAGACAGTCTCACTATGTCTCTCTTGGTAGAGTTAAGTGGCGTCACAGCTGACAGCAACCTCAAACTCTTGGCCTTAAGTGATTCTCTTGCCTCAGCCTCCTGAGTAGCTGGGACTCCAGAAACCCGCCGTAATGCCCGGCTATTTTTTGGTTGCCATTCATTATCATTGTTGTTTAGCAGGCCCGGGCTGGGCTCGAACCCGCCAGCCTCGGTGGTGGCTGGTGCCTTACTCACTGAGCTACAGGCGCCAAGCCTCTGGCTTTTCCTTATTGTCATGGTAATTGGTGGTGGGATGTTCTGATTGCCAGAGCCAGGCATTGTGTGGCTCAGCTCTTTGCAGGTATTTTTACTTGGTCATTTATTCAGTGAGGAAGGTGTTCCCTTCATTTTACAGAAGAGAAAGCTGAGGCTTAGACTGTTGGGCAGGGTCACACGGCTGGTAGGTGAAATCGGGTTTTCCTGCAGCCCACGGTCATGTTTGAGGCCAGTTTGGCCTCTTCTGGTGTCGCTGTGCCTGGGCATGCCGGACTAGGAGGAGAAGAGATGCATCCTGCAAGGTTTTTATGGAATTTTATGTTCATTGGGGATAGTTTTTATTACTTGTAATTAAAAAAATATTCATTAAAAATGATTATTTTAATTACTGAGTGTCTTGGCGTATCCCCTTTGCATTTTGCGTCCAAGGTGAGACCTCACCCTAGTGCCACACAGAGAGCAGTTCTGGTGTCTCAAGGATGAAAATCTAATCAGCCTCCAGACGGTTTCATCATCACTCTCAGCATTGTAATACGATTTTATTTTCTTTCAAGGCATTTTTGGAGATGAGTCATGTTTTTAAAGATATATGTTAGCTTCACCTTATCACAATTGTTGGTACGAGAGGTTACTTAACAGCATTTTGGCTTTGAGAAACCAAACCCAGGACCAGTGAAAGCCCGTGAGAATCCTTGTGGCCAGGAAACCATGTATTTTCTAGCTAGGGATGGTGCTTTGGGGGTGGGGAAGGGAGTTATGTTTTTAAACCGAAGTCACGTAATCAAGGAGCTGTGAACCGAAGCCTTCTGTGAGTGCAGACGCCAGTCCTCAGGCAGGTGTGTGCATGATGGCAGGGCCTGGGCCAAGGTCGTCTGTCTACCTCCCCCTGCATTGATGCAGGGTGACTGGGGTAGACCAGCTGTCCCAAACAGATCCCAGGGATAGCCTAACGCATTTCACATGGGAATTGGCTGTGTTTTACTGAGACTTTCTTGAAAAAACAAAAACCCCCACTCTACAGTAACCTTGTTTTTAAAAATTTTTTTTTCTCCTTTTTATATTTGCAGAAATCAATATTGGGTCACTATAGAAATGTAGGAAAGTGAAGAAAAGTAATTAGACAACATATACACACACAAGTACTCCTTAACTACCCAACTCCAGCCCCACACAGATTGCTTTCTTCTTCATGTTTGTCTTTTTTTTTTAGTTTTCTTTCCATATATTTTTTTTAGACATAGACTTCTTTTTTTAGGTTCACAGTAAAATGGAGTGGAAGTTAGTTCCCATATGCCCTTCCCCCACCCCCCCAACATCCCACACTGTCCTTAATTTTTATATGTTTTTTGCAGCGTTTTGTTTCAGATTTATAATATATTGTATATATATTTTGTGAATTTCTTTTCGCCCTGGTATCTTGCCCAGTAATCCTTATGTCAACATGATGGAGGTCAAAGGGCTTGTGAGGTCATTTCCTGTTGACCTTTCCTCAGAGGAATGCAGCTGGGTTCACATGATGGGGCTGGGGTTCCCAGATGTCTTCCCCTTTGAATATTGATCATGTGGAGGTTTCCCAGAACAAGTTTAGAAGGATTTAGGGACCATAAAGGCTCCGCCCCTCCTAGCTCTTTCTTTGATCACTGGACTTTTTGCTCAGTGGTATTTGGGGGAAGGGATTTGGGAGTCTTTCTATTGAAAGTGTTCCTGTGGGTTAGAAAACTGAACTATAGCAGGAGTGCTTCCAAGGAAAAGTTTTGAGTGTTAAAAATAAGGTGCCTAACTGATGAATGCTTGGGGGCAGCTAATGCTCCCGTGGGTCGTGCCTGCTTGCAAGCTTGGGGTCTGCAAAGTGGTGTGGGACGGACTCCAAGGTGGTGGGGAGGCAGGAACTGCTGTCATCACAGTGAGAGGTGGAAAAGACCTTCCCTTGTGCGCCCAAGACTCTGGCTTATTAGTTCACTTCTGTGTAACTGTCACCTGGTTCAGGTGTGGCCCATGGTAGGTGCTCATTAAATCTTTGTTGAATGAATGAAAACAAGACTCCCTCTTGGGGTTACTGCATACACTTACCTTGAACCTCTCAAATCTGAGATGACCTTACCGGCTTTGTGGCTGCGATGGTCTGTAAAAGTCTTGAATTTATAATCACAGATTGGTGGCAAAACTAACTTTCTTCATGATCCCAGCCTTCCAGGGGTGTCCAACCCACGGGCCACAGGCTGCATGGGGATTATATAAAGACTATTTTGCTTATCTGTGGTGGCATATCTCACAAAAATTATGCATGGACTTTTTTTTTCTCATTAGCTTTTGTTAGTGTTTGTGTATTTAATTTAATGTGCGACCCAAGACAAGTCTTCTTTCAGTGTAGTGCAGAGAAGCCAAAAGGTTGGTCGCCCCTGCAAGTTTCCCAGCCTTCATCTTCCAGTGTCTGTTTTTGTTTCTCTCAGGGACAGCTGGCCACCTTCTGGTAAAGTTAGAAGGGTGTTAACAATGTTCTATGAATGGCTGTGGTGCCTTGCAAGTCTGGCACTATACCATCTTAAAAACAAATACCCATTTAGAGGAAGAAACCCAACCTTTATTTGGTACTATGATATCATACATTAGTGGCTTATAAATTAAACTTAGCATGACCTTTCTAAATACCCCGTGATGATCCTTGTTTAGTTTAATTCTGAGTAAATTGCAGCACTGCATGACTGTACCTTTATGAGTAATCCTGCGGCACTAACTCCTGTAGATGGCCTTACAGTAGGGAAGAGTGTACCTGATAGCGTCCAAGATCGTGCGGGAAGAGGAGGACAGAAAGGGTCCGGAAATTGGCATGTGGTTGTTCTGCCTAGATCAATATTTCCTGATTTGCCATCTACCTTAGTCAATTTGGAGGTTGATTGAACATCTGGACTCTGTTTACCAGACACCCACTGGGCAGCATTGCAAGGAGTCTTGTTTTGAGAATCTAAAAAAGGGCATTTTGGTTTTAGACCAAAAGAGAGTCAGGTACTCTTGGTGGGTTTGTGCTCAAGTAATAGTCTTTTGATTCTTTCTAATTGAATCCCTTGGTTCGAGACTCTTTTGATTTGTTATTTGATTACACAACAAAGCGACACATCTGTGGCCTTCACTCTTACCTAGTCTGTGTATCCAGTGGAGGTGCCTTTTAGAGAACCTTAGTGTTTTGTTTAATATAAAACAAACTCATTTTCTTAATTGAGTTAAGAATTACATAGTGTTCTTCATTGTTGTTGTTTGAGCTTTCTCCTGTCATCTAAAGCATAAACTTGTGTGAGAAAGGGTCTCTGGGATAGATCCTTCTAGAGTGTGTCAGGTAGAATTGTCCAAGGTGAATAATGTGATTATACATTCATTAGTTTCATTCATCTTAAAAATACTAAAAATTAACTTTGGTTCATTTTAAAAAGCTAATTTTGTTTGACCCTAATTTTGAGTTTGTTTTTTATTTAAAAATCATGCTGTAATTCGGCATATTATGCCAATATCAAAGGAAAAGAAACATATTTTGAGAAAAATGTCAGATTATAACTATTGAAATATTAATAGACATTGTGAAGTGTTCTACTGCGCATGAACCAACATGCCTTGATTTTAGACCCCACTGATTCAGAGTTGAAGGAAGTTTTAAATTTTGTCAGGCTAAAGTTTAACAATGCTGTGGGGGAAAAGGTTTGTTCAGCAAATAATGAAAATAAAGTTCCATGGCAAAAGTTTACTCTGTTTGAGAAAAAAGACATTTCTAACACTTCAGCATCATTAATCATTCCTGTTCTTTAAAACAAACGAAGCAGGGGGAATGCAAACTAATATAACCTTTTTGGAAGGAAGTATGGAGAATCCTCAGAGAACGCAAATTAGACCTTCCATTTGATCCTGCAATCCCATTACTAGGCATCTACCTAGAAGAAAAAACATCATTTTATCGTAAAGACATTTATTCTAGGCTGTTTATTGCAGCTCAATTTACAATCACCAAAATGTGGAAATGACCTAAATGCCCATCAACCCAGTGATGGATTCATAAACTGTGTTAATTATTTAGCCATTAAAAAAGATGGCGACTTGACATCTTTTGTATTAACCTGGATGGAGGTGGAACACATTCTTCTAGAAGCATTCCAAGAACAGAGAAGCAAGAATCCAGTGTACTCAATTCTAATATGAAGCCAGTAGATGATCTAATACATGCCTACGTAAGAGAAAAACTCAAAAATCATTTCAAGGTGAGGGGTGGGAGAACGAGGGAGCAGAGAGAGGGGAAAAGGAAGGGGGATGGGTGTGCTCCCATGTAATGGGCACAGTGTTAGGGTGTTTGGCACACCTCTTGGGGATGGGACATAATTAGTCACAATTATGACTCTGAAGATCATTCCATATTAGTACCTACAGATTTGCCTCATTCTTTTTATTGGCACATAAAAAAAGGGGTACCGTTAAGTTATCTGTAAAGTTTCCCCTATTCATAGACATTTAGATTCTCTATTCACAGCATTGAGAGATATTGGGAATATTCTGCTTGTATCATGAAGATCGTTTATCTCTTTGAGAGTATATCTGAAGTATACTTCAGAAGTATAATTTGAAGTATAATTACTAGGAGTAATATCTGAAGTATAATTTCTAGGAGTAGATCAGTGGTCAAAGGATATGTTTGTTTTTAATATAGATAGATATAATATTGCCTTCTGGGAGTTTACAACCATCTGTTCTTATTTTATGAACTTCTGCGTCGTCCATACTTTGTGCTAGAAACTATTTCAAGTTGGAAATATAAACTTGTTTAATCCTCAGAGCAGCCTTTGGGGAGAGGTATTATCATTCTCAGAATTTTGCTGATGAGTAAGCTGAGGCAAGACAGATGGAACTTATTGCTCAAGGTCCATCTCCAGCGAGTGGCGGAGGTAGGATTTGAAGGGATGTCAACCGTTTTCACCTTTTCTAATATGATCTGGGAGGTGTCCGTTTTTCTTAATTGTCATTGTGCATCTTTCTTACTACTCATTGTGACTGGACACATTTTTGATGGTTGACAAGCCATTTGCATTTTCTTGTCTATCTACCCACTGCCTGTTCCTGTCCTTTGCCCATTTTTTCCTATGAGATTGTAAGCATTTTTCTTGTTGATTTGAAGGACTCTGTATATGGAGAAAACCAGCCCTTTTCCACATGTAATCAAGTACCTTTTCCTCAATCGTAGTTTGCTTTTGGCCTTGCACTTCGTCAGTCTTTTTGTTTACAGCCTCCAGGATTTAGGTCACATTTACGGAGATTTGCGGTTTGAAAGCATTTTTTAAAAAATCTTGTATTTTCTTCTAAAATTTTATGGTTTATTTTTAAAAAATGCGTCAGTTGAAGAAGTACCATTGGGATCTAACTTTATTTTTACTACTGATCACCAGTTGTGATGATGTGTTGCTATGCAAGAATAAAAATTCTTCCAATACATTAGACTTGGTGCTGTGCCGTATGCTATGACTACTGACAAGTAACCCGGGTCCTGAGCCCCATGGCTCATATTTATACCATGGCTAACTCTCCTTTGTTGCTCAAGTTTGTTTTCCCCAGGATTAATATTTATCTTGCTTTTCTTTTGCTTCCTGTTCCATTTACTTATCTAACTCATTCCCAAGCTCTCGCCTGTTGTTTAAATCTTTTAGTCTGCTCAGATTCGTTAGGTCATCAGACACTCTGTTTTATCCTTGAGGAGCCCTGTCCTGGAATCCCCGGAGCTGCTCCAGACTGGGTCGTGTTTCTCTCTGGTCTGGTCAGTGTCCTGGGAGCATCCCAACTTCACCCTGGTCATACCCCTTGCTTCTTATTCCTGAAATCTGTTTCCTGCAGTCTTTGACTTTTGATTTCCACACTTTCCCCCTCATTTTGGTGGGGCCCCTCCCACAGTGTGTGGGGTGTAAAGGCTTTGAAAACATGTCTTAATAGAAGACCAGAAAACAGGATGGTGAGCTGAAAGCCTGTTTCAAGAAGCAGTTAAAACATCCAAGTGTCCTATTTATTGCTGAGCCAGATACTGTCCTGTGATTGCTTTCTTTGAAAACATTTTTTTCCCCTTGCAGGTAATTCCTTTTTTTAAAGTGTGCTTGGTTTTCTGTGTACCCATTGCTAATAATTGCAAAGCTCCCTCAGTTTTCTTCCAACACTTTTTACTGAACTCTAAGTCTTGTGTAGCCATTCTGTTCCCGTATCCCCTTTGTTCTAGTGACCCGCCTTCTATAGCCCCCTTCCCAATCCAGCTTTTATCTGAATAGGACGCGCTCTAGGCCCACTTCATAGTCATCATTTTGCGACTTTCCTCTACTCTTTTTCTCTTCTCTAGGACCCATTCTTTTCTGGATTCCACATCATCTCATTTCATGATTTACTCCATTGTTTTGATAGAACACATTCTCCAGTCGCTTTCTCAGAACGGTATAAGGGAGCTACACTTCTTTTGAATTTTTACATGTAAAAATGGCTTCAATTTCTACTTAGATTTCCTTGATAATTTTGTTACCTATGGAATTAAGAACTGAAACTGTAATCCTTGAAATTTTGAAGACATTGCTCTGTTGTCCTCTAACATATTTTGTGTGTGTTTTATTTTTTTCTTTCTCTTTGGAACTTCTTAGAGTCTTCACTTAATTTCTCATACTTTAAAGTTTCACTCCTTGTCTATCTCAGTGTGGATTGTTTTAAAATTCTTTGTACTGGGCATTTGCGTTCTTCTTTTAGTCTGGAAAGTCTTGTTCATTAGTCTAAGGCATTTCTTAATTTTATAAGGATAATTTCTTTTAATTCTTTTTGCATTTCCTCTTATTTGAGTATCAGTCCTTTTGGAAGGACTTTTTCTCCCTTTAAAAATTTCTGTTTGTCTTTTTCTCTACTTGCAATGAGATTTTTGTTTTTCAAGTTAACCTTTCAACTAATAGAAATTTCAGTTATCCATCTTGTTTTTTCCTAGTGCTATTGGTTTTTTTTTTCATTCCATCTCTTCCTATATTTTGGAAGAGATATTCTTATTCTTTTTGGGGTTAGTCTAGCCAGGGGTATCCAACCTTTTTTTTTTTTTCTCTGCCACACATTGAAAGAAGAATTGTCTTGTGCCACATAGTAAGTACAGAAACACTGAGGAGGGCTGAGTAGCAATAAACCACAGAAAGGCGAAAAACAGCCCTCACAAGGTCAGCACGGGGCCTGTGTCTGTAGGTTGGACACTTCTGGACTCTGGTAAAAGATGGGGCCTTGGGCTGCAAAGATCCAGAATCTTTGTGTAGTGATTTGTACCCTCTGTCTCTGAGCTTCTCACTCTTTTCAGTGTGAGCCTTCTGGGCTCCAGGAAAGAACTGGCCTATTTGCTGGAACCTTCTAAATGTCACTTAAGATAGAAATCAGCGGGAACAGCCTCTGCTTTCCCTCCTGCAGCAGTCAATGGAATGTCTTGTCTGCTCCTGTCTCTGCTGCCGCATGGGTATGTGTGTGTGTGTGTATTTACAGAGAGTCCTTAAACAGTTACTTACTGTCATTTTAGGATTTTTGGTGGACAAAATGATAGAGGCATGTGGCTAATCTGCCACGTTCAAGTGGAAGTTCATTTTATTTTACCAACTTATAAGATGATTTAAAAATTTACCGTAAAACCAGTAATAATAGCAGACCTAAATTGTTAAAAAAATCATGTGATCTTTTCATTTTCTGAGGGTGCCGATGCAGTTAGATATTTGTGAATTAGTGTAAGAGGATGTTTATGGATCACTTAAACCCATCACGAGGCAGCCTCCGAGGTGGCGTGTCATGTGTGCCTGGGGTTTTGGGGTTCACCATTCAAACCTGCTTGTGCCCCTGCATGAATCTGCACGTGCCCTTGTTCACATTTTTTTATCTTGTTTTTTCTCCTGATCACACAGGAAATCACATTCAGCCTGAGAGTTGTCTTTTTTGTTGTTGTTACTGTTTTAAAGTCTCTTGACTACAGATGTTTTCACTCCTGGAGCGTCTGCCAGCCTCACATCAGGGTAGCAGTCTTCTGGATGGGACACAGACAGGACGTCGTTGACTACTCAGAGCTGTGGACAGCCTGCTGTGCTGCTTCTCTGCTGTTTACTGGGTGGGGTGGGAAAAAGGAGATTTCCAGTTCTGATTAACTGTGAATGAGATTTCTGAGTAGGAATCCTGGTGTGACTACCAATTCAGATTCAACGCCAGCTGCTTCGGGAGGTCAGGGTGGCCAAGGGCACAAAGTGATTGGAAGGCCAGAGGAGATCCTTTGGCAGGATCTACAAGGCTCTGAAAATAGGGTGTGGTGGAAGTTGGCACGAGCCTGGGGCTGGTCTCGGACAGTGCCACTGAGCGCTTGTGTGACCCCCCTGGAATTTCCTATGATCTCACCTCCCCAGGGGCTGTAGCCAAAAGGAGAATCACTGAGCCTGCAACGCACCCTTAAGATACTCACCTACAAGAGTAGCAGTTCCTTGACGCTCCCAGAAAGGCACGGGGGAGAAATGGTCAGTTAGACAGAAACCTGTCCACTTCCTGCTTTCTTTTAAGCCTTGGGCAAGTGGGATAGTGTCCATGGTTTTTTTTTTGGAAGTGGAGAAACTTTTGAGAGAGAAGGAAGTGAGCTAATAACCAGCTTTTCAACAGTGTGCTGACTTTTGCATTTCTTTGAATAGGATTTTGCCAGGCCCTTGACATTCATTTAAAAAAAAAAAAAAATCTTTCTCCTTGAACATCTGTGCAAATCAGCTGGGGTGTGGGTCTAGGCCCAGGGAGAGTGTGGGATAATTTAACACATTTCTGAAAGCTGGAATGGGAGACAACAGATCCATGCTATTGTATTGCTCTGGCAGCAACCCAATAGTGAAGGCAGGAGGATGAATTGTGCCAAAAAGATGCATTCATAGTGCTGCATAATCACATTTTGAAAAATGTGCAGTAGATAAGTGGGGAAAGATGCATTTGGTTGCTTCATAAATACAAGTAGTTAAGGATGCCTGTCATTCTCATGGTTTTAGCTCTGGTGTCAGATATGTATGTCAAGAAAAGCAAACCTAATTTGCTAAATCAGTTTGGCATACGGCTCCTTTCAGACCCAGCATCTTTTCGGTGTATTTCAGCCTTCTGCGTAGCTGTCAGCCAGGAAATCTCAGGTTTAATTAGGTCATTTGTTCTTGAGTGTTCTGTCCTTGCAAAGCAGGAGAGGAATTTTTATGGGCAGTTGGCACACACAAAAAGTCAATGGCAAATTGTTCTTGGTTTGCTTAAGTTTCAGGTGGACCTTAGGAAAATTCCTTACAAACAGTTTTGTATAGTTCAGGATCTCAGTCAACCTGGGTATGATTTCTTCAGGTTTTGTGTTGCATTTGCTCTAGGTTTTTGCCTTTTAGCCTGGATGGAGTCTTTGGAACCCTTGGGGATCCGTGGCCCTGGAATGCAGGCCTGTGAGGTTATTTTGGGGATTTCAGAAGGCCTCCCCAGAATCCCGCAGTCCTGGGAGGGGTGGAGGTGGGGCCACCTCTGTAAGTCCCTGTAAATTAACGAAAGTAGAAAAGTGTTGTTTGGATTTGCCTGATTTTTCTTCACATCTCATGCTGATGGGAAGGATGTACTGACCTTTACAGGTGCCTTCAGTGAAGAGGAAGGAGGTCGAGGTAGTTGTTGATTAATTGCAGCTGGGCTGATGCTTTCTTTTGACACGGGATCCGGTTTGGGGTTTGTGGGGGTGGGGGCTGGTAAGAGGGACCCTGATCCAGATGAGACAGAGTGTTGGTCACCACAGTCCTAACTGAAGGCCAGCAGTCCCCACACTACTTTGCACACCCCTGTCCATGGGTGTTTAATCAAAGACAGGGACCCAATCCAGCGTCATGGTGGAAGAGGACTCCACTCCTGTGAATGTGTGGGTGCCCCAGAGTCCTGCTTTCTTCTTTCCTTTCCAACTCCAGAATTTCATTTCATAGATTAAAAATACACAGAGAAAAGACCGGAAGGAAATTGACCACAAAGGTAACAGATTTGTTTACCAACCATATAGTGGTAAATGGAATCACCAACTTGAGCAAAGCTTAGCAGTGATTACCTTTCTGTTTAATTTTGCAAATTATCGATACTGAGCCTGATCCTATTATTCTTTTTTAATTTTACAAATATTTATTTATTTACTTATTTGTTATTGTTGGGGATTCATTGAGGGTACAAGAAACCATGTTATACTTATTGCATTTGTTGGGTAAAGTCCCTGTTACAATCGTGTTTTGCCCCCAAAAGGTGTGGCACACAGCAAGTGATCCTATTATTTTTAAAAGGAAAAATTAAGTATTTTTAGTGTATATTTGGAATATTTTCACAGGTTGGGGACTTGGACCACTTGTTGACAAAGTTGATGGTGTAGCCGAGTCTGGTGTGTGGTGTGTATCAGGAGTTCTAACGCGAAGTGTTGTAAAAGGAAAAACTCCAAGCATTTCGAGGAGAGCACTGGCGCTGAAGCTTAGAATTTCTGCTTGTGAGTGCCTGAAAGTTTCATATTTCTTCTTTTGTGCAGATTCCAAATGTTTTTGGAAGGCTCAAAAGTGAATAAAATAGCCCTTTGACAGAACTGACAAAAAAAGAAGGGAGTTAGGGGGAGGGCCCAGAAAGTCATTGTGCACGAGCATTGTACTGTTGGCTTTGGCAAAGACAGTTCTTAAAGCTCAATGCGAAATGCCAGAATAAATGGTTCATTTCTGTGGGGCACTTGAACTGTCTGCCTTGTCTACTATTAAAATGTCGTTTTCCCTACTTGAATGATAATAACCAACACATACTATATATCAGACCCTGTTCTAAGCACTTTACATATGTTACTTTGTTGTCTCCTCAAAATAACACTTAGAAATTGGTACTCTCCTGTCTGAGGAAACTGAGGCACAGAGAGTTTAAAGTAACACACCCGAAGTCACACAGCTGGTAATTGGTAGAACCATGATTTGAACCCAGTCTAGCTCCTGGGTCTTTGACCTCAACCATTGCCCTCCCTGCCTCTGACTGGAGCTTGGTCTTGGGGCTGGGTTCAGGGTCAAAGTCAGGTGGAAGGTTTTGGGAAAGTACACTCTGGAGCAGGTGCTCGGGTGACAGGCTGTTGACTAGCTTGATTTGATTGACTTTTCACTCTCCGGCCACTTTTTATTGATTTACCTGTTTCTGTTGGCCATTCAGAAACAGGAAGTCTTCAAGTAATTCACAGCTCAAGTTGAGATATAAGACATGTTCTTAGAAAATGAACAAGACAGCTCCTTGTAAGGGAGTTGGCTGTGTGGGACTCAGTGCAGGCATGTTTTTATTTGTCTTGGGAGAGGACTGTGTTGCCACTTTAATGAGAGAGGGTTGTCACCGCTCACAGTATGGGTGTTCTTCTGTCCCCTCTGCTGCCCTCCTTGGCTTTTAACTGGTGCCCTTTATTTGGCCTTTCACTAACTCCAGAACGTGGTCTTCTCCTCTTCCTCACAGTATTGCTTCCACCTGTCATTCCTTTTTGTTTTTGCTTTTTTGAAACAAGACTTTTTAGTTGTGGTAAAAACCATACAATTTACTCTCTTAACTGTTTTTAAGTGTACTGTTGAGTAGTGTTAACTGAATTCACATCGATGTGCAACAGATCTCTGGAACTTTTAGGTCTTGCGAAGTGAAAGTCTGTGTCCATTAAATAATCATTCCCCATTTCCTCCTCTCCCTGGCTACCATTCTACTTCCTGTTTCCAGGGTACTGGCAACTTTAGATACTTCCTGTACGTAGAATCACGCAGTATTGGTCTTTTTTGTGACTGGTTTATTTCACTCACCACAATGTTCAGGTTCATCCAAGTCGTAGTGTGTGACACATTTCCTTTTAAGGCTGAACAGCACCCTGTTGTACGTATGTGCCACATTTTGTGTGTCCTTCCATCCGCCAGTGGACACTTGAGTTGTTCCACCCATCGGCCATGGTGAAGATGCTGCAGTGAACACCTTCCCGGTCCTGCCTTCAGGCCTTTCTGGCTGTAACCCAGGAGTGGGGTTGCTGGAGCTCCCTTACCCCTTTCATCTTCCTCAACTGGCTGTTTCTCCTCAGTGTCTAAACATACTTCAGTCCTTCCCATCTTAAAAAGCAAAAAGCTAACTCAAAAATTCTTTCCTAAACTTTTCCTCGGTTGACCTGGTTCCTTACAGTCAGTCAGATGGATTCCTTGAGAGAGTAATCTTCACTTGCTACTCAACTCCCTCGGCTAATATCCATTTTTCAACAGATTCCTAAAATGCCTTTAATGGAATCATTCCCCTGTAGTAGTGTACTGATGGTGGTTTCCTAAAACGCATGTACTTAAAAAAAATGTATTTAAAGGCTCGGCACCTGTGTCTCAAGCGGCTGGAGCACCAGCCACATATACCTGATGTGGTGGGTTTGAATCCAGCCCAGGCCCGCCAAACAATGATGGCTACAACCAAAAAGTAGCCAGGCATTGTGGTGCGCGCCTGTAGTCCCAGCTACTTGGGAGGCTGAGGCAGGAGAATCGCTTGAGCCCAGGAGTTGGAGGTTGCTGTGAGCTGTGATGGCACAGCACTCTACCCAGGGCAACAGCTTAAGGCTCTGTCTCAAACAAACAAAAGTGTATTTAAAGATAATGCATGCTCTGTGCAGAAAATAAAAGCAAAATACAAAATGTAAGATGCCTATAGTCCTACCCCTTAAAGATAACCATTATTAACAGTTGGATGTAAATTCTTTCTAGTATTCTCTTTATTTGGTCTTTATTAAAAGACTTTCATATCACACTGCACCTGTAGCCTGTTTTAATTTCTATTTCTGTTTTTTAAATTATTTTTTATTTTTTAGACAGAGCTCCACTCTGTTGTCCAGGCTAGAGTGCCATGGCTTCAACCTAGCTCACAGCAACCTGGAATTCCTGGGTTCAGGTGATCTGTCTGTCTCAGTCTTCCAAGTAGCTGCAGGTGCCTCCTGCAACACCCAGCTAATTTTTCTATTTTTAGTAGAGACGATGGGATCTTGTTCTTGCTCAGGCTGGTCTGGAACTCCTGAGCTCAAGTGATCTTCCTGCCTTGGCCTCCCAGAGTGCTAGGATTGCAGGTATGAGCCACTGCACCTGGCCCAGCCTGCTTTAATTTTTAAATGAAAGTAATACATGTACGTATTTTTGAAATTTTTAAACATTTGTTTTATGTAATAGAAATCAGGCATCCCTTGACCTGTCTCTCTCTATACTAATTCCTAAAATAATAATTTTCAAATAGTTTAATTCTTTTTGTTACGTGTATCTTCAAGTTTTGAAATTATTTATTTATGTAATTTAAATTGATTCCAATTCTTGTTTTTAAATTTCAGATTAATATGTGGATAAAAATGATCAGGTTACATTATTTGCGTTTGTTAGGTGAAGTCCAAGTTGTAGTTGAGCCTTTCACCCAGGAGTTGTGCCATGTGCCCTTACATTATACCCATTAGGTGAGAACACACCACACCCCCTGTCCCTTCACCTCTTCCCCCAACTTGAATTTAAATGTGTCTTTTTTCTTGTGTGGGCTTGTAGTTGTTCATCTCCTAGTTTCATGTTAATATTGAGTACATCGGATACTTGCTTTTCCATTCTTGAGATACTTTACTTAGGAGAATATTCTCCAAATCTATCCAGGTAAATATAAAAGTAATGTCTCCATCTTTCTTTATGGCTGAATAGTGTTCCATGGTATACATAAACCATAGTTTATTTATCCATTCATGAGTTGATGAGCCCTTGGGTTGTTTCCACATCTTGGTGATTGTGAGTTGAGCTGTGGGAAACATTCTAGTGCAAATGTCCTATGGTAAAATGATTTTGCTTCTTCTGTGTAGATACCTAGTAATGAAATTCCAGGTCAAATGGAAGGTCTACGTTTAGCTCTTTGAGAATTCTTCAGTTGTTCTTTCACTCCACTCATGTCTGACATAAAGTGGTGTATGTGATTTTTGGTTCACATTTAGACTTAGCTCACTGCTGGTCCCCCGTAACACTGCTGCTGGGGACAAGGGAGAAGTTGTGTGGGACTCTGTCCCTGGACCCCAAAGCATCTCCATTTGGAGGAAATGAGTTGAGTAAACTCATGTGTAAAGGACAATAAATACACTGTTTATCAGTTCTCTCTTAGGATAGTAATTCTAGATTTTTCTTTCCTTCAATTACAGTAGAACCTCCATAGTTGACCACTCCTTCTGTTGACCACCTCCTTAAATTGACCTAATATTCAAAGATTGGACATGCATATCAGTTCAGTAGGCCTAGTTCCTTACACTGACCACCTCTGATGTTGACCAGTTTGTTACAGTCCCTTTGGGGGGGTCACCTCACAGAGGATTCACTGTATTTGATTTATTTCCATCTTTCAAGTTGGAAACTTTTCAGAAATACCTGGTCATCTCTGGCTGTGTATATTTAAGAATGAGGCACTTAAATGAGAGCTGATTGGATAGGGCTTGCACGCTGGTGGGCCCTGCCTGTACGGATAGGGCTTGCACACTGGTGGGCCCCGCCTGTATGGATAGGGCTTGTACGCTGGTGAGTCCCACTTGTATGGATAGGGCTTGCACACTGGTGGGCCCTGCCTGTACGGATAGGGCTTGCATGCTGGTGGGCGCCACCTGTATGGATAGGGTTTGCACACTGGTGGGCCCTGCCTGTATGGATAGGGCTTGCACGCTGGTGAGTCCCGCCTGTATGGATAGGGCTTGCACGCTGGTGGGTGCCGCCTGTATGGATAGGGCTTGCACTCTGGTGGACTCTTCTTTATGTGATTGGGTTGGAACTGATCTTTTTTCTTGGTAACCCCCAGCTGTTGGTATCTATAGGTCTTCTCTGCTGGATTCTCAAGTTTCTATAGAGAAGACCTTTCTAGTGTTTGGCCATGAGATGTGAGCTTTCCTGCCAGAATTGTGTAATAGGAGCTACGAAAGTGCGGTAGGAAGGGTATAAATCTTGACACAGTCTCCCATTTTCAGTCCACTGTCATTTTTTTTTAAAGACAGTCTCATGATGTTGCCCTCAATAGAGTGCAGTGGCATCACAGCTCACAGCAACCTCAAACTCTTGGGCTTAAGCGATTTTTGTGTTGCAGTTGTCATTGTTGCTTAGCTGGCCTGGACTGGGTTCGAACCCGCCACCCTTGGTGCATGTAGCTGGCGCTGTATCCACTGTGCTGCCGGTGCCGACCCTTAGTCCCGTGTCTTATTCCTGCCCCTGGTTGTTCCTGACCCCTTTAAACACTGGGCCCGCCCAGATTCTGTCTGTGCAGAGGTGATGTGTCCTGCTTCTGCCCAGCTGAGGAAGGCCAGATGCCTGGCTGCATGGGGTGAGAGGTTTTCCAGCTTCTCACAGCCTCCTGTGTGTAGCCCCCTCTGTTTTCTCTGATCTCTGTTTCCCACAGTTACTGAGCGGTCCAGAGCTCTGTCTTGGAATTGGTGTACTGCTTCTTGTCGTCACCCTCTGAGGGCTTCAGTTTCTGCTCTATTCTGAGGCAGTTACCATTCTTCAGTTCACCTTCTTCTTAGATAATATCGATGTTTTTGCCTAATGCTGTTTCTTTTGGCTCCTTTTGTGGGATGCTGCCTTTTTCATTTCATGAATATCATTTCAGTGGGGCTTGGGGAGGGAATAGGGCTGACTGCCTGAGTGGAAGCTCCTGTGTTGAAGGAGGAATGTGACCGTGGGCTGTCGTCCCTTGGTGAGTATTTTCCCTGGCACTTAGTATTTTCCATGGTGCACGTTAATGCTGCCTAGTGGTCGGTTGGATGAGTCTACTGTGTTTTAGTGTCCCAGTCCTCTGTTGTTCTTGTGTGTTTCTTTTTGTCAATATAAGTCCCTTCTTTGATACCTTCATGTACCTTCTTCTGTCTTTATAATTGTTTTCTTAGGTTAAAGTCCTAGAAATAGAATTACCGTGTTGAAAGTATAAACGCATTTTTAAGACACTTGAACAGATCTTTCCAGCCAGAGGCAAACAGTTTGTGCATCCAGCTGACATGAATGGGTGTAACCATTTTATTGCAGATAACACTTCCCCTTGCCACTGAAAAATAAATTGGGTTGAATGAAATTAATGTCACTAATTCTTTCAGCCCACCTGCCATGAAGCTTGGCTATCTGAGGTCACATCCTGGCTGTGTGACTTACAGGAGATTAATTAACTGCTGTGTACTTCAGTTTCGTCCCTAATAAAGTGGGAGATGATAGCAATAGTAATAAGTGAATAGATTTTTGCCTGGATGGCAGAAATGGATGAACAGAACCAATAAAATTAGTTTGTTAAGTAGTAATGATAAGACTTTCTTATTTAAAAAGTGACTTGTTTGGAGAAAATGATATGCTCTCATGCCAAAAAAAAAGTCAAACAATAAGATGAAGTACAAACAAGAAATTAAAAATGGTTACTGTGGTATACTGTGGTTAATATGTTAGTATAGAAGTATTCCCAGATAACTTTTTGTTTGTTGGGAGGTTGGGCTTTGGGGGGGCAGAGTTAATACTTTGTATGAAATCTTTTATCTTATAACAGTGAAATTGCTTTCTAAAAAAAAAAAAGAAATTAAAAATGAAATCCTCACCCCAAATCTCACCATTTAGACATAATGTTGTTAACATTTTTGTGAGCTCCATCTAGAACTTGCCATAGGCAGATCCAGACAGATGGTGGGACCTTGTACATATTATGTTACTTAAAGGTATGAAATAAAGTTGACTTTAATTAAAGCAAACGAAAAGAAAGTGAAGCGAGAGTGAAAGAATTACTGACTCTTTCATAAAAAAGATTAGAAACCAAATTTATGAGAAAAGATTATAAATATTAAGAGATTAGAAAATAATCTTTCATAAATGATGTTTCTAATTGAGATCACCCTCTTACAAAGCTCAAAAAATTAGCACTGACTTTAATGCTGCTCCTCTTCCACAAGCTCCAAAATTTTATCAGTTAATTATGAATATTACCCTAACTATAGCAGTTTTTTTCTGATACCACAGTTCCCATGGCTTTAACTTAGTCCTTTTCTGGGATGTATTCAGAACTTGTCTCCAGCCTTTTTTACTGTGGTTTTGCCATTCCTGAGTTTGAGATTCTGATTCAATCTTGGTTGGCTGGATTTTACTGTCAAATTATGTTATTTAAAGAAGTCCTGGTGGGCACTGTGTTCCCCGAGGTCCACAGCTTGGGAACAGCTGTTATTTTGCCTTTATATTTGAAGGACAGTTTGGCTGAGTAACAAGGTCTCGGGTCACAATTTCTTGCCCTCAGAATTTCATAGATTTAGCTCCTGTTCCTTTTTAGTGTTGGTTATTTCTAGAGGAGAAAGCTGAAGCCAGGTTTATGTTTTCTTGTCTTGCACATGACTAGCTTTTTCCATTGGATGTGCCCGTAGGAGTTGTTCATTCTTTTTGAGCTTTAGAGTTTTACCAGCATGTTTGGGCATTGGTTGTTTTATGTCACTGTCCTGGGACTTCGTGTACCATAATTTCTGTAGATTCAAGTCTTTGTATGAGAAAGTTTTTAAGTTACTTTCATACTTTTGCATGTATTTTGCATAACGTTCACTTTTCAGGAACCATTGTTGCTATGTTCTGTCTCTTTTATCTTCCCGTTCTAACATCTGTCTTGTTATCATTTGTGCACTCTCTTTCTTCCTTTGTTGTTCCTTTCTCTTAAGTTTGAGTGGTTTCTTCAAGTTTGCTCTCTGTGTCTACGCGTGCTTTAGTGTAATGTGTGGCTTCCATTCTGTAACACTTGTTTCTCATCCAGGTCTTTCTTCGGCTCTGTTAGTCCATTTTAAGCCACTTAGCTTACTGATCATCAGTTCTTTGGAACATCAGCCCTCCTTTTTAGAGAGAGCATTTTCTCTCTACTATTTTTGAGACAACAGAGAGCTATTTTTTTCCTGTAACTCTTTGTCTGTTACCTTTCTTGGTTTTCAGGGCCCGCTGTCTGGGCCTGCGACCTGTGCGTCAGGAGGGCTCCATACTCGGATGAATGCTCTGCCTTCACTATCATGAAATTCATGATTTTTGAACAGCGGGCCCTGCATTTTCATTACATGGCAGCTCCTGTTGATTATTTTTCCAATGCCCGTTGTTATCTGCTTTTACCTGTGTTCCTACTCTGTGATTACTCATCTTTGAAGGAGACTGAGCTATTTGCTATAAAAACTGCCGTGGGATTTCTTGAGGATCGGAAGGCATGGGTGAGGGTATTGTGGAAACATCTACCCACATTCATTGTCCTTTTAATAATTGTGTTATTTATTTTATCTTGAAAAATAACCTCCTTCCGTTTTTGACTTTATGGAGGCTTGTGCATCTCACAGCAGATCTTCTTAAGGTCTTGGCTGCGTGAGCAAGGTTTGGCATCTGGTAGATGTGGTGGCTGGTCCCTTCCCGTCAGCTTCCACTTTGTTAGACTGAAACAGGCTGCGTCTTAGATATTAAAAATGATTTAAAAAAAGACATCCAAATGATTCCTCCTTCAGCTTCACTTTGCTGACCATGTGATCAGATTTTAACTTTTAGAATACTTGAGAAGGGAAAGCAACAATCAGACCCTAAGATCCAACGAATATTTTAATATGTCATTTGAAAGTTACATGCTCTAAGGATGTAGGAAAGGTGGAAAATTGTTGGTACTAAAACTAAAGTTTGGAGATACACAAAAATCGGAAAATGTAAAATGCACGCAGGTAGAAACAAATGAAGCCCTCCTAGTAACACCAATAAATTGAGCAAGTTGGAACTCACATGGGTGAATCAGAGAGGCCGCTGTGGACTATTTTTCTGGACCATAACATAGTCTGTCTCAAAACTTTTGTAGGTATCCACATGTACTAAAATTTAAAGATAGCTTATAAAACCGTATAGTATGATCTTGTTTTTGCTTTTTAAGAGAGCAAGACTATGTATTCCAAAGTATTTGGAAGAGAAATACCAAATTACAGTTTCCCATATTGCTAAAACCCGTCCTGCTTTTTGCCTGTGGTATAGCAGGGGCAAACTCTGCACCTTTTAGGGCCTCTCAGTAATAACACACTCTAAGGCCGTGATTTTCAGCTGGTGGGCCAAGGCACAAGGACTGTAGGTATGTCGTGAAAATTTTTAAAGATCATTAATTAAATTACTTTTTAAAGAGGTCCAAAGTATAGTAAGTGTATCTTTTTTTACCCTCTTTTTTTTGGATCAACATAATTTAAGTGAGCCACAGAAGTTTAACTATAGGTTCAAGTGTGCCGTGAGATAAAAAAGGTTGGAAAACACTGCTGTAAGGGTTTATGAGAGATTCATTTTTTAAAGGATCGCTTCAAGAACCCTTCCTATTCTGCTTTTGTGGATTGAAGTCAGTTTATTCTGATCTTTTTGGCTAATACTAATACAGCTTATGACTGTTTTTTAAGATACATAATTTTATGAATGAGAGACTTTGGTGAAGAACCAGGTTAACAACCAGCACTCCTAAAAACCAAAACCAAACCAGAAACACACAAGCTGATTTCTATGGTATAAATATTCCCACCATGGCCAATTTCAGGCTACCAAGGGGACATCATTGAACACAGAATTAGGAATCCATGTGCAGCAACACGTTCTTTGTTACTATACAGGGATAGTAAGGAAAGAAGCCCTCAACATCACACATGGTAGTAAAATGTGAAATAATTAAGGAGTGATGAGTTTCGATGTTTTTATTATAATTTAAGTGTAACTTTATATAGCGTATTTCAAATAATGTCTTTATTTAGTAACTGGCTGGTAAAAATTCCTAAAAATTTAACAGTGGGTCTCATGAGCTGTTACAAACTGCCTCCAGCACACCACTGGAAAGAACTCTTAAATTTTTAAAAAAATGCCCGACAGAGTAAGTAAGAAAGTAAAGCACTCAGGTGTTGGGGTTAGTACGGTAAAGCTACCTGTGGGGTTAGGTCCTGTTTGGCTCTAAATCTTTATACTTGAGTGGCTTGGTTTCTGTTTAACGTTCCCATGTGATCAGAATATTTGGGGAAATAATCAGATGTTCTGCTCTTGACTCTATGTCTTGGCGTTTAGAATAGGATAGTACCTTTCTATTGGATACTATTCCTGAAAAGCACTATATTCCTTCAGGACCCTTTTAACATATTCCAGACGATTTCGATTCTGTGACATTTATTCAGTTATCTTCTTTTGTTGTGGTGGTAAAATATATGTAAGATTTACCCTTTTAACCGTTTTCAGTGGCATTAGGAATGTATTTAATGTTGTACAACCATCCATCCATCTCTAGAACTCCTCCTCTTCCCCAGCAGAAACTCTGTTCCCATTAAACACTAACTCCCCATTTTGTCCTCACCCTGACCCCTGGTAACCGCCCTCCTCTCCTGCTTTCCATCTTTCTGTATCTACCCTCGCTGGACGTCATGTGTATCATCCTGTCCTTCTGTGACTGGTGTATTTCACTTAGCATAATCTCTTCGTGGTTCTTCCAGGTTGCAGTATATATGTCAGAATTTCCTTTTAAAGAACTGGATGATAATCTGTTGTACATGTACACCACGTTTTGTTTATCCACTCATCTGCTAATGGACAACTTGGGTTGCTTCCACCTTTTGGCTGTTGTGACTAAAGCTGTTATGAATGTGGATGTACAAATACCTGTTCAAATCCCTACTTTACTTCCTTGAGGTATGAATATACCCAGAAGTGGAATTGCTGGATCACATGGTAATTCTACGTCTAATATTTTGGAGGTATCGCCATCCTATTTTCCATAGCACATTCATGAATTTTTTGACCTGGAAACTAATGTTAATCTTTCCAGAATTATTGCTCTGATTTAATTGTATCTCTTCCCATGCAGATAATATGTCTTTCCAGGAGCTTTATCTTTCATGATGGCATTCTTTCCCCATATTGTACGTATATGTGAATGTCTACAGTGTAATGTGATAGCCCAATGAAGAGTTCAGGTGTTATCATTAGGTGTCATGTGCAGTCTGATAAATGCCAGAAGAGAAACACAGGATGCTCTGAGCTCTCAGATGGACGGGAACAGGGAAAGCTTCATGGCATTTGAGGTAATCTTTAATAAAAGAACAAAAAGTGTTGCCACGTGGAGATTTGGGGAAGGATGATCTAGGCAGGGGTAAGGAAAGGAGGCTGCGTGCCCTGAGGAGAAATAGACAAAGTCTGGAAAGGTAAGTTTGTGTCACCTTATAGGGACTTGAATGTCAGGTTAAATAATTTGTCCAATTTTGTAGGTAATGGAGGGCCATGGAAGGCTTTCGGTAGCAGAGTCACGTGGTTGTAGTTCACTTGAAAACATTTAATCTGGGCCATGGGGTGGATTACCAAGTGGACCCGAAGACTGTAGTCATAAAATGCATGTGGCTGTTGAAATCAGTCATCTAATGCAGAGGGCTAATCCATCTGATGGAGGGATGTAAAGTTGGTCGTCTTAATTCCCCTTTTCCTTTTGTGGATGTAATTTCTGTAACCAGAGTCTTGTTCAATTTTTATCTGTCACCTTTTATTTATTTTGAGACAGAGCCTCAAGCTGTCACCCTGGATAGAGTGCTGTGGCATCACAGCTCACAGCAACCTCCAACTCCTGGGTTCAAGTGAGTCTCCTGCTTCCGCCTCCCAAGTAGCTGGGACTACAGGCGGCCCGGGCTGGATTCGAACCCGCCAGCTCAGGTGTACGTGGCTGACGCCTTAGCTCGTTGAGCCACACGTGTCGAGCCTATCCGTCAACTTTTAACCCTTATATAAGACAGGCTATGAAATATGACATTTAAGATACATCCATTAAGCCTTCTTTAGGGGCTTAGTCAAATTATTAAGACAATTATTTTTGACTTGAGATACAGAAAATAAAAGTACTGGGGAAAAGCGTTCAAATCTATGATTCCAAATTGCCAGAACCAATATTCTCAAAGCTCTAAGGTTCCTTTGGACAGGAGCAGCCTGTGCCATGCTAAACGTGGGCTGGCAGCATTGCCCACCTGCATGTGGCAGTGGCCCTTGGTCATCCTTCAGGGTGTGTGGCCAGAGTAGTTTTTATAAGAAAGACAGATCCATGAATCCTTATTGAGAGAATGAAGTTTCTAGATATGAAGGCAAGGATAGGATATCTTTAAGGCTTGAAGAAGTGCCCTCGTCAGTGCTTTGACTGCTTTCAGAGATGCCCAGGTTGACCTGAGGGCAACTGACTTTGTGGCTCTGAGGATGGTGAAGGCTCAGCTGTCTTCAGTTTCTGCCCTGAAAGCACACCCTTGAGTCCCAGAGCAGTCTTCCTCCCCAGCTCCTCTGGTGAGAAACAGGAATTGGGGTCCTGGATACCCACACTACCCCGAGTGCCCGCACACATTCTCTAATGGACACTGATTGACATTTTATGTGGTGGGGACAATCTGTGGCCTCTTGAACCAGGATGTTTCCGAGTTTGCAACTGCAAACTGATAAGGCCCATGGAAGCTTGCCAGTTCTGCAGATGGCAGGCTTCCATCTGCTTCCAGTGTCCCTGGCCACAGGGTGGGAGAGAGAGCATTTCTACCTGTCCTGTGATACCGGGCCACTTCCCTTAATGTCCCCGGGGATGGCCAGGGCCAGGTGGCCCAGTGGGTGCTGTCTGATGGGGACGTTCTCGTTAACCAGGAGTAAGGTCAGAGTGTGCACAGTGGACAGAGGCTTGAAATCTTGCTCTCTGCAGGGCTTTAAGTATATCAGGCAGCCAGGGCAGGTTCTTAAGGCTGTGATGGTCAGAAATGATTGGGGTAGCTGTGGTGGCTCATAGCCTCAGCAAGAACTAGACCCCTCTACTAAAAACAGAAAAAAAAAATAGTTGGGCATTGTGGTGCCTATATAGTCCCAGCTACTTGGGTGGCTTAGGTAAAAGGATCACTTAAGCCCAAGAATTTGAGGTTGCTGTGAGTTATGATGCCATGGCACTTTTCCCAGGGCAACCGAGTGAGACTGTGTTAAAAAAAGAAAAAAGGAGTTTTGTCATCGTACCACAGCAACAGCACAAGGAAAGCCTTTAAAATAAATGTAAGGCTTTGAATTTTTCATACATTCTTCAATACATGTCCTCTGTCTACTTAAATTACCATGGTCCATTTTGAGCCAAGTTCACAGAAGATGCCTTTTCATTTTCTAGCCACACCTTGGTTATTGTCACAGGCAGACAGTAACTGCTTTCGGTGATGAGAGGATAATTAAAGATTCTGCTAGGAAACCTGATATTATACCCATCATGGACTACTTGGTGAGGAAAAAAAAAAAAAAAGAAGCCTGGTATCATAATGAGCAGTGCAGAAAGGGATTTGAGTAAATGATAAATCAGCCAACCAGATTATGTAAATTGTAGGAATAGAAATTCCCTAACCCAATGTGTAGTCAAATTAAATACATATTCAATAGGGAGACTATTTACCATGCATATTACGGCTTCTTCTCAAGTTGGGCATAGTTGAATTTTCAATTTAAAAATTAGTTCAAAGGCTAACGTAATAAATATATTTTACATTTTTATTTTCAGATCCTCAGGAACGATTTCACACGTAGATAGCATATTATCACAATTTCAGAAGCAACAGTTGATGTTTGTGATTTTTATTAACAAAACCTTGCGGATCTCACTAAAAAGGCTTAATTATTTTTATTTTTCTCATGTAAGTTCTGTCTTCACATTATACATTTCTTTACTAGAAATGTCTACATTCAGTAACCGAAATTTGCCCCATCTGTCCTTTGCTGTCCACACTGACAGTTCCTCTTGTCCTTGGTGCCTTTGGTTTTCTTGACCCTGTCTATAATAGCTTTGTGTTAACTTGCCTCTTTTTGAGCTGATCTGCTGAAGAATTGTAGGAGTAGGATTAAAGCGATTCCCACTTTTTAACATTTTTCTTTTTTTTCTATAAGGTCATTTTGCATTGACATAGGAACAATTACTGTGCAAGCCTTGTGAAATGAATCCTATTCCTATGTTGTACACCTGTGTCATCTTAGGAAATGGTAAAACTCTGAAAAAATTCACTTTTTCTTGGGCTATTCTTTCTAGAGGCACATTCATTATAAGTCAGTGTTTGAAGAAGCTCCAGTCTCAAGGTCTTTAACTCTGTTTATTTTGTTCCTTTTCTGTCTCCCAAACTTACTAGAAGTAAAATGAAGGTTGACTGATAGGAAATTTGCAGAGTCCATTTCCTTCCCACGTAGGTAGGCGATAGCTAAAAAAGTGTCATCTGGCATTCCAAACAGATCTATGAGCTATGGTTTCTGCAGCCCCCCACTCCTTTATTTGGGGATAGGGTCTGGCTCTGTCAGTCACCTAGACTGAAGTGCAGTGGCCCAATCTTAGCTCACTGTGTTTCAAGCTTCTGGCCTTAGTTGATCCTCCCACCTCAGCCTCCCCAGTAGCTGGGACTACAGGAGCACACCACTATGCTTGGCTAATTTTTAAAAATCTTTATTGTGGAGATGGGATCTTGCTCTGTTGCTTAGGCTGGTCTCAAGCACTTGGCCTCAAGTGATCCTTCCGCTTTGGCCTCCCAATGCACCAGAGTCACATGAGCCACTACATTCAGCAGATTTTTTCTTTTTACAACATTGAGGTAGGGAGTCCTTGACTCCAGATAAGCAACTGTGAGTATTGTAGATGTAGAACACTGCCTCCTACCCCTTCCCGGGACCTGCTTCCAGCTCTGTGCCCACCCACTCCTAACCCTCCCTGAGAGCAGAGGGTTGACACACAGTTTCCTCCACCTTGTGCTGTGGGAAGCATCATGGGAACCCCCAGGCCAGCTCCAGCTGTGGTGGTTACCTCTCTGATGCTGCCGCCTTCTCCACAAGTGTCCCTGTTCTCCCTGCCTCCAGGTGCTTCAACCTGCAGAACCCTTGACCCGACTGACCCCTGAGCACCTGCCTCTATTCTCAACATCAAAGAGCAGCCTTAGGAGTCTCTGAATAGGCGAAATGAGCTTTGGGGACATTGAATTGGGCTTGAGAATGTACTTTGCAATAGAAATGAAACAATAAATAGTAGTTAGGTCATGTTCATACTGTTGTTAAGCTTCGTTGTGGTGAAATGGGCTTTTCAAGGTTGGATTGAGAAGCTTACATTGTATATAACAGTGGGAAATGCTTTTAGGGTTCCGAGTATTTATCAGTATGAGAGTAAATATTTGGAATAACACCTGTTATTCCTGTTATTCATCTACAGACTACCAAGATGAATTTAATCCCATTATGAAGGCCTTATAGGCTACCTCATTTGATTTCATTACTTCTTTTTTTCCCCTATTGTGTCGTTTCTATTAAAGGAGAAAAATGACTTACAATCCTAAAACCCAAACAGGTCACTTTGTTTGCATCTGTCATTCAGACCCTGGCAGTGCATTCATCATCATTTTTTTTTTTTAGACACTAAAATTTTCTTATGGAGAAAAGAGACTTGTAATGTTCTATATTTCCTTTTGAAGTTCCCATTGTTATATTCCTCCATGTAAAATACTTTCAAATAACTGCCTTAAGTTCAGACCAATATTGGATATCTAAAAACCAGTTGAAAAATTTAGTAAATTAAAATCAGCTTATTTAAATTAACAATGATTTCTCCCTAAAGAACGACCCTATGAGCAACAAACTATCCACGTTTTGTGTCGTTTTCTAAAATTAAAAAAAATTATATATATATATATATAAAATAAAGTACCAGTTAGGACAGAGCTAATAACTTTTCTCAAGGTTCATATTAAACTTTGAAAAAAAATATAAATGTATTTTAAATAACTCCAACACCATGAAGGTAAAAATAGATGCATGGATTTACGATACGTGATTTGGTAATGAATGGTGTACATTTTCCTATATCTCCTCTTGTGAGACTTTCTTTCACCAGATTCACAACTCTCTCTTATGCTAACCTTACTTTTTCCTGCCACCTCCACCAAATGCTCCTTAACAAAAATTAACTTGTATACCTGGTCTAACAATATATTCATTTCTTTGAAAATGGTACTTTCCAAAAGCAGTTAACTAACAGCGAGGCTTCTTAACCTCTCACCACCTCAAATACATGAGCCATTAAATGATAACTTGAATTTCCCTTCGGTTTTGTTTTCATTAATAACGTATACTTTTCTAAATATGAATTCCTTGAAACCAATTTAGGCAATGAAGTAGATAAGTTATATAAGATAGTTTCTAGAATCAAAGAAAACATTCCAATAGACTGGGCTTTCAAAATATTTCTTTTGACTTTCATATTCATTTTACATAAGGTAGAGAAACATTTAACAGTTTCCTATGTAGGTTTGGCCGAGTGACATTGAAAATTTACAACATTCAAGTACTGTTAGACAAATGCAGCCCAACAAGGATATATGTCCAAAAAGGCAAATTTGCAAAGGAGAACTATCTTAATTAACCTGCAGTATATCTGACCAAAAAAACCTTGTGAAATGTTTTTTACTTTCGGATCTGTAGCATTCTTCCAGAGGTAGTAATGATCCTGTACATGTCCGAGAGATGTCATCATTTTCTCATAGATACAGGGATGATAAGGAGTTTTACCTCCCCCGGAAAAAAACCCATGGTATTGTGGTACTATGCCCATTTTATTGGCACAGAGGCCCATGAACACATCGTCTATATAAAGGCTGGAATTAAGTGTCTGTGATGCCACATACATTTTGGCTGCTACATCACCAGAGATTACAGAGGCAGCCCCAGCAGTGTAGTCAGGGTAAGCTGGCCACTGGT
>CAUYRH010092510.1:0-14459 GCA_963574655.1 Perodicticus potto | reverse complement strand
GATGCTAAAAGAAAACCATATTAGGATTTTTCTAGCTGTTTCCTAAATAATAACTTCAAACTTTCTTTTGGCTCACAAGTGTAGGTGGTCTGTGGTTGGCTGTCTTCATTGCCTGCCTCTGTAGAAGATGGAGGGTTCCAGAACTTTACTCGTGAATGATGTATACAGGAATCGACTCCTATGACTTTAACAGTAGAAGAAGACAAGATAACAGGAAAGGGGACTTCCCAAGTTGGGGTCACGGAGAGTGAATTACAGGGAGGAGTTTTGATCATGACTAGATCTCCAGGAGGGAAAAGTTCCTGTTTTAGTTAGTATGGCCCTCCCCAAATGGGGAACAGGACTTTCAGGGATGATTAGGGAGACATGAGAGAACAGCAAGTCATCCCAATTGCAGCTTAGAGGCTGGGAGAAAAATGTGGTAACCGGCTGTCCAGACACCCCCTGTATAGTTATGGATTTGGGAGATAAAAGACCAGGATTAGAGAGAAGTACAGAAAAAGTTGCTCCAGTGTCCAGAAGAAATTTTCTCTCCTGGCACTCCGCTACAAGGCAAACCTGGGGCTCTTAAAGGGTGATGACACAAGCTGAAGAATTATATATCTTAATGAACATTGCAATTGACATCTAGTATGAGAATCAAATTAATTTATTTAATAATAAATTAAAATAAAAATATATGTTTTCATAGCACTATATCTTTTTGAGTGATAATATAATAAAATAAATTTATGATAAAATTGTAATAATCACTTTTTTATCTTCCAAGAGTCCTCCACACCCTTTAAATTTCTTCATTCTCCTCTAAGTATTTACATAGTTACAACCAATGAAACAAGATACAATGACTCCAGAAAAGACATATGACTCAACTAAAAATAATGGTCCTTAGCTCCTCATTAATATTTTTGAGCTTTTGCTAAACCATCTCTTCATCAATACCTAATAGTAAATGTTCACTGTTTTGCCAATCTGGGGTGTGTAAAATGGTATGACCTTGTGTTTCTACTTTGCACCTGCCTGATTGCTAAACAGGAAAAGCCTATATGTATTTTATATATTTATAAAATATTTGTAAGACTACATACAATTTTTTAGAATTTTTAAGAATACTTTTGGCTAGAAACATTATTGGTTACAACTGTTTCAAATATTGTGTCTTGTTCTCTTTTAAATATAAGTATCTATATAGAGAGAAGTTCAGAGATTGCTCATGTGGCTCCCCGAGCTACGCCTGTATTCTACTGCTGTACTTTTCAGTTCTTTTACATGTTTGTATTATCCAGATGTAAGCCAGTTGATAGATTATTTTAAATGACAGTCAACCCCTAAATACATAAGTTTAAATTCATACTTAAGTATTTACTATGTTGTTAGAGAGGACCGCAATCCTGTAAGATCTACCCCCATCTGGCTGTGTCCATGTGGTACCAACTAATAATTATCCTAAATGTCTTAACACCGTGAAAAAGAGTCACAACTGTAAGTACAATTTATTTTGGACTGAGAAACTGAAAAATTGGAAGTTTTATTTATAGAAATGAAGACACGTAGAGAAGACTCAGTGAGTTTCTCAGAGGTGTTTATAAGGAACTTAAAATAATCAAAGGTGCTCTCGGGGGTCCTTTACTTAGGGATCCAACAACAGGGAATCAGAAATGAGTAGCCAGTAAGTAGGAGAAAATAACTCAAGTAAGATTTTAACCAAGGAGTGGCCATTGAATTTGCCAATGTGAATGCTTTGGAAAGACCCACTTGAAGGAGAAACATGCTGACGGTGACCTTAGTGTGGATTTGGGAATGGGAATAATAAAAGGACAGAGGAAACTGGTATAGACATATTTCTCAAAGAGGTTTTTCTAAAGGAGAGGAAAGAAATGGGTCAGTAGCTGAAGCTAAAGTTTGGTTTAATGGAAAACATATTAAGTAGTTTAAAATAGTTTTGTTAGCATGTCCCTTTGCTAGAAATGAATCAGAGGTGATTAATGATACAGGAAAGGCGAAAATTATAGAGGTAAAAGTTGGAAAGTAAGAATATTATTCTAATGAATATTTATCTAAGAATCTCAGCAGATCTTGGGAACAGATTATTTAAAAATAAAGGAAAGAAAAAAGAAAATTCATTAACTCTTCTTTTTCACAATATTATGTATATTTCCAAATAATTTTTGCTGATGCTAAATAAAGTATAATGCAGCTAAGTTACCAAGTTGCAATGGTAAACAAATGAAATGAACTGGGTTTATAATCATTTAAAATTATTGCACACATTCTTAATGGGCTAACATTGTCCTCAAGGAGGTGAAAATTGGTTCTTTGAGGGTGAAACATTCTAGATATTACAATGATTTGTGGTTCTCCGAAGGACCATAATTAGATATACAGTAAATATGTGGTACTAAAATTTAATGGAGGGTGACAGTGTTGAGAAAAAAATAATCTAAGAAGGCTCTTTAGAGGAGATGGTTATGAAAAAATCTAAAATGTATCTTTACGGTTGAGAGTAATGAAAAATTTGATTGAACAAGAGTGATATGCTGATTTTTGTTTTGAACTTACAGATATACACAGGGCAGCATATACAAATATTAGTTAATACATTGATAAAGACAGTGAGTAGCCTAAACTTTAGTTTAAATTTATTAACTAACTGTAACTTACTTTTGGCATTAATCACTTGAGCACACACATAGAGATGGCTTTGAAATACAGGCTGCAGCTGAAATGAAGTCTTCAATTAATCCCTCCGTACCAGGGCAGGAAGGATCACTATTTTAGAGAATCTGGATGTGCTCAGATTCCCAATAGATATAAGAGGAACATGTGCTCCTTTAGGCTGCTTCTGTCCCTTAACCCAGGCTATATTGTTACAAGTAAACCCCTTCCTATGTGTATGTCCTGCTTCTGAAGATGGGTTATAAGTTTGCTGAACTCCAGTTCACTTTATCATCCACTTTCTGAAGACCAGGCTTAATGTTTTGAACTATCTCTATATCAACCGAATGGAATCATCTCTTGCTCTAAACAAAATTAATGGCCGAGAACCAAGGCAATGACACCCACATGTATTCTCGGGTTCTGCTTCCGTGTTTTACTGACAGACGTGATTTCCTCATGGTAAACACTGGCAAGCATTACATTAAACTCTGCCACAGGCCCAGCCAGATTTAGATGATTTCTACCTAAATTTCAATTGATTCGCAATGCAGAGTTCTTAGCAATCCTCAAATCCAGATCAGAATTATCTTTGGCAAAAAATAAACAGGTGGATAATTAAATGTTAGGAAGAAAAACTTCACATCTGCTCTCTTCATCATATTGACACAATTTGACTGTTAGGCCATATAAACATATAGTCTTTTTTTTTTTTTTTGAAAAACATATATTCTTTAAATCTGAATATAAAGAACCTGCAAACTCTCATGCTTTTCATAATATCTTTTTATTTACAATTTCACCATTGTAACCATTTTCTAAAAATTTTACCTTCTTTGTATATGCTTTTGCATAATCCTTTAATCTACTCCTGAAAAGATTTTTCTTGAATTTCAACAGGTTGTATGTGTTTTAGTGAGGTAAATATGCATGTTTTAAGACATCTCAGATTATTCATTGTGAATTTGTTGAAAATAGGTATTACAGAGAAATAATTATGAAATTGAATCCAATTTTTTTTTTTTTTTAAGGCCTGGGCTGGGTTTGAAATGCACAAGGATGAGAAAAAGAAAGTATACTAAAGATAGTTCATTCTAAAAAAGTAAAAATATGTGGAATAAATAGAAAGAATCAAAAGAATAGTGTAGATAAGAGAATAACCGTGAGGTTACATTTCCCTAAGAAGAAAACAGTTTTATTTATATATTACTTATTTTATTTTAAATTTTAAATACTACAAAATGTAGCAATTACAGAATTTAAATACTTCATAATGCATTTTAACATTAAATAATCTGTCACTCAAGGGAAATTTCCTTTCAATCTCTCTTTATACTTTAGCTCTGAAAAGATATTTTACCTCTAACTCCAAAGGGGAAGGAAGTTCATGTTTTTGACTTTCAAATTTGTAGTAGTATTAAACGAAGTAGAATATAAAAAAAAATGATAAATTTACCTGAATGTGTAATTTTTCCATACCATAGTCAGCTGAAATGAAGGCCATGTCAGGAGTAGAACATATTCTGCTTGCAGTGATGAATAACTGGTGTTAACAGCAGCCACAAAAGCAGAGCCATTAGAGAGACGGATGAGTGTGTCACTACACAGAGGCACATGTATCAGCTAATGGGGAGGTCACAAAGCAAACATTAACAATCAAGAACATTAATACATCCTCCCACACCAATGCTTTCTCAAGAGTGACTTTTGACAGGTGCAATCTGGCTTCTACATGTCTCCGGCTAAACTGCAGGGACCGTTTAGTTCAGTACACAAACACAGCCACAGATTTGCCTTCAAGATGATAGAAACAAGTAAGATAAAGTGTTTAGGTCATTTTTTTTGTATTTGTATTTTATATATATTAGAACAAGCTTCTTCCCTGAGTAGACAGATGAGAACACTGGTTTATAAAGGAGATAACTTGTCTACTGAACTTCACTTTATTTTGCTTTGTTGACATTGCACATTTTTACAAATTGTGCGATTCTAAAAATTTTTACATTTTTGTGGCAACCTTACATGGAAAAAGGCTATTTTCCAAAAGCATGTGCTCACTTTGTGTCTCTGTCATATTTTGGCAATTTTTTAATACTTCAATTTTTATCTATTATTATTTTATCTGTTACGAAGCTTTATGATCAGTGACTTTGATGTTACTATTTTAATTGTGTTTGGAATGCCAAGAACAGAGCCCGTATAAGACAGTAGACTTAATAATTGTTGTGTATGTGCTGACTTCTCCATGGTCCTCCGAATTCCTTGAGACAGTAAAACATTAAAAGGAGGCCACTTAATAGCCCTACAATGAGCTGGATGGGGTTAGGAGTCTGGAGTCCCCACCACTTGGGTAGGAGGATCCTTTGAGTCCAGAAGTTCCAGTTCAGCCTGGGAAACTTGCTAGACCCCATCTCTTAAAAACAAAAATAACCCTTAAATTTCCTCTAAGTGTTCAATGAAAACAGAAGTCACACGTGTCTAACTTTAAATCAAAAGCTGATGTGAGTAAGCTTGGTGAGGAAAGCATGTTGAAAGCCAGACAGGCCCCAAACTAGGCCTTTTGGACCAGATAGTTAGCCAAGTATGAACATACGGGAAAAGGTTTTGAAGACATTTAAAAGTGCTACTCCAGTGAACACATGAATGATCAGAAAGTAAAAGAGCCTTATGACTTATACAGAGAAAGTTTTAATGTTCTGGACAGAAGATTCAAGCACACACAACTTCCCGTGAGCTCTAATTCGGAGCAAGACCCTAATTCTGTTTAATTCCGGAGGGATGAGGGTCATGAGGAGGTTGTGGAAGGAAAGTGGGAATCTGGGAGAGGATACTTCAGGAGATGAAGGAAAGAGGCCAAGTCTATACATAAAAGTACAAGGTGAACCAGCCAGTGCTGATATAAGAACTATACCAAGCTGCCCAGAAGGACAGGCTGAGATCAGGGCCTGTGCTAAGCAACAGATATTCAGTATAGATAAATCATGCTTCTGTTAGAGAAAATCCCCTCTAGAATTTTCATAGCTAAAGAGAAGTCAAGCCTTGCTTTAAAGCTTCAAAGCTATAAGCTCTCTTGTGAGAGGTTAATGAAGCTATGGCCTTGAGTTGAAGACAATATTCATTTATTCTTCTGATTATCCTATGGCCCTTGAAAATTATGCTTAATATATTGTGATTGTGCTCTAGAAACAGAACATCAGAGCCCAGATGACAGCACATCTGTATATAGCACTGTTTCTTGAATATGCTAAGCCTACTCTTGAGAACTTCTCAGTAAAAAAAAAAAAAAAAAAGATAAAAACAAGATGCAAAATATTACTGCTCGGCTGGGCACAGTAGCTCATGACTGTAATCCTAGCACCCTGGGAGGCTGAGGCTATTGCACACTTACAAAACTATAATACTTTCGTATGCACTGAGAAATGAAAAACCTTTTAAGATTCACTTTTGCAATATTCCCTTTGTCACAGCGGTGTGGAATGAAACCTGTAGTATCTCTATACTATATACCCATACTACGCTATATAGTATGTATAAAGGGAACAAATATTTTGTTTTAACAACTATGTGTTGCTCCCTAGCATGAAAATACATGCATGCTATGATTTCATGCTGGTTTCTTTCTTTCTTTCTTTTTTTAATGTGTCCTAAATAATTACTGAGTAGAGACAGACACCATTCTTACACTTTTCAGGGCAAGGAAAAATATTGAATGGTCAAAGAAGGTGAATAAATTATAATTCAGTTTCCAAACTGCAAAAAAAAAGAAAATCCCTTTTCAACTTATCTCTGTTCTTTCTCCAAAACTTTCCCTTCCTTTCTCTCCTCTCTCTTATCTATGCATATACCTCTTTCCCCAGCTTCCTCAATACCACTACCTCCCAATCTCTTAATCTCTTTTCTTCTCCTGTCCTCTCTCCCCTTTGCTGTGGGGGGGGGGCATTAATAATTAAAACTTTTATTTATTAACAGTACTTGTTGTGTTTAGTAACCTGAAGAGTCATCATTAACTAACCCCCCCAAATTTTAGTCTATCAGTAGGGATGGAGACTAGGTTATTCTTGTTGAAAATAAACTCTATTCTTTTTTTTTTTTTTTTTAACTATTTATTTATTTATTTATTTGTGGTTTTTTTTTTTTGGCCGGGGCTGGGTTTGAACCCGTCACCTCCAGCATATGGGGCTGGTACCCTACTCCTTTGAGCCATAGGCGCCACCCCAATAAACTCTACTCTTGTTAAACATATTGGACTTACACATTTATCTCCATTTTCTTTTTGAACCTCACTAAAATGACAGTTGTGGAATTGTGCTATTCACATCTCCTGCTGATACATCACCACATTTGTGCCAAGGCCAAACTTCTTGTGGGCTGTTTCTGATGGTGCATAGCGGGAATACTAATGCAAGTGCAGCACCGTGAACACAGGATTGATCCCCAGTTAGGGACACTGGCTTGAAGACTTCTTAGCCTGGTCAACTCTTCTTTGGAGCTATAATGTAGTCTTTCCTACCCAGTCCTCACTCTTGCCTTCTTCCCTCTTCAGGCATCTAAACTGCTTTGCATTCAGAAAGCTCTCTTCCTCTTCCTCCTCTCAAATAAATCTCTTACATGTCTAATCCAATCCTGACAGCTGCCTTTTTTTTTTTTTTGAGACAGAGTCTCACTTTGTCACCCCTGCTAGAGTGCTGTGGAATCATAGATCACAGCAACCTCAAACTTTTGGGCTCAAGTGATCCTCTTGCCTCAGCCTCCCAAGTACAGGTGCCTGCCTGGCTATTTTTGGAGATGAGGTCTTGCTCTTGCTCAGGCTGGTCTTGAACTCATGAGCTCAGGCAATCCACCTGCCTCAGCCTCACAGAGTGCTAGGATTACAGGCATGAGTCACAGTGCCTGGCCGCTAACATCTGCTTCTTAAAGGGTCCAAACTAACACAACTGTGAAATATTTATTTATTTATTCATTTATTTTTTTGAGACAGAGCCTCAAGCTGTCACCCTGGGTAGAGTGCTGTGGCATCACAGCTCACAGCAACCTCCAATTCCTGGGCTCAAGCAAGTCTCCTGCCTCAGCCTCCCAGGTAGCTGGGACCACAGGCGCCCGCCACAATGCCCGGTCATTTTTTGGTTGCAGCCGTCATTGTTGTTTGGCTGGCCCAGGCTGGATTCGAACCCGCCAGCTCAGGTGTACGTGGCTGGTGCCTTAGCCCATTGAGCCACAGGCGCCGAGCCAACTGTGAAATTTTTAAAAGGCAGAAATTCACAGGGAAAAGGCAGACAACAGCAGAGGGAAAATATCAACAAAATTCTGGATGAAAGAAACTTGGTGGAGGGGCTCAATGCCTGTAGCTTAGCAGCTAGGGCGCCAGCCACATACACCAGAGCTGGCGGATTTGAACCCAGCCTCAGCCTGCCAAACAACAAAGAACAATCCAAAAACCAACCAGAGGTTGTAGCGGGCGCCTGTAGTCCCAGCTACTTGAGAGGCTGAGGCAAGAGAATCGCTTAAGCCAAAGAGTTAGAGGTTGCTGTGAGCTGTGATGCCACGCACTTTACTGAGGGTGACATATGATACTCTGTATCAAAAAAAAAAAAAAAAGAAGTCCAAATCTGAAAAGAAGCAACTTACAAAAATAGAAATCTCTTCCCAAAAAAGGAGAAGGAGGAAAAAAAGAATATCATTAAATATAAGAAACCCTGGGAGGTCCAGGTTGGTTGATTGCCTGAGTTCACAAGTCAAGACCAGCCTGAGTCAGAGTGAGACCTTGTCTCTAAAAAAATACCTGGGTGTTGTGGTGGGCACCTGTAGTCCCAGCTACTTGGGAAGCTGCAGCAAGAGAATCACTAGAGCCCAAGAGTTTGAGGTTGCTGTGAGCTGTGACACCACAGCACTCTACCGAGGGTGACAAAGAGAGGCTCTGTCTCAAAAAAAAAAAAAAAAGTAGAAGAATATGTCCCAGAATCCAACACAATGAATTGAAGAATTACCCAAACCCAGGCACACTATTATAAAATTTCAAAACATCGGACCAAAGAGAAGATGTTTAAATCTCCCTATGAGGGGAGAAAGACCAAGTAACCAATTATATATAAAATATTACATGGAGGCGCCTGTGGCCAGGGTAGGGTGGGTAGGGTGCCGGCCACATACACCCAGGCCAGTGGGTTCAAACCAGCCCTGGCCAGCTAAACAATGATGACAACTGCAACGACAACAAAAAATTACAAACTGGAGTTCTATCAAACATCTCAACAGGAACCCTAGACTTGTGAAGACCATAAAGCAATTTTTTTGAAATTCTCAAGGACAATGCTTTCCAACCTTAAATGCTATACTCAAATGACCAATAAAATGTAAGAGTAGAATAAAGATGTGTAAGATCTTTAAAAATGTACTTCCTGGGCAGCGCCTGTGGCTCATTGAGTAGGGGTTCAAGCCCCGCCTTGGCAGAACTGCAAAACAAAAAAATAGCCAGGTGTTGTGGCGGGCGCCTGTAGTCCCAGCTACTTGGGAGGCTGAGGCAAGAGAATGGCCTAAGCCCAGGAGTTGGAGGTTGCTGTGAGCTGTGTGACGCCACGGCACTCTACCGAGGGTGATAAAGTGAGACTCTGTCTCTACAAAAAAATGTACTTCCTATGTAACCGTTCTCAAGAAGCTACTAAAGGAAGCACTCCACTGAAAAGAGAGAATAAACCAACAAAGAGCAAGGTTTTTTGGGGGGAAACCTGAAGTGACCCCAGCACAGGAGAAACATGAGTCTCTGGGCAAGAAGCTTCAGATAATCAACTCACACACAGGACACAGCAGAGGTCCCCCTCTGCTACCACCAATTCCTTCCCAACCCTCCCTCTTGACTAGTTCCAGTATTGTAAATTTGAGACTCTAATCTTCTGCAACTCTTATTTACGTCTAAATCTCCTTCTACCATTAATCCACTCCTACAATAATCTCCTCCAATGATTTCCTTTGTTAATTTTTTCATTTACTCATTCACTGAGAGCCCTCTGTATTACAGTTGAATTTGAAGAGAAACTATAGGGAAAAATTAGGTCTGATCAAGTTGCTGTTAAAAACTATTTAAGTCACTAGGCTTTCAGAAGCTCAAAGGAAAATTTATTTTTTTATGTTTGTATTTTAAGCCTGAAATAGTGGAGGTCAAGGTCTGATTTGAAAGAGGAACAAAGAGAGTGTAGGTAAAGAAATTTCTTCCTTTCTGAATTTGGATAAGGTAGGTATGTGCACTATGGGACCCACTGCATGCGGCAAAGTCCTAAAAAGCAGGAAATAGAACAGAATATGGCCTCCTTCTTCCAGGGAAATTATCAGGATCCAAGACTTATTAATTTCCTAAAGTTCACATTTCTGAAATCTTAACTTTATCATTTATACTCTGTACGTCCAAGTGCAGAGTCTTTGCCTTCAACCTACTATGAGTTTTTAGAGACTGAGTTAGAGGAGGGCCAAGTACTTAGCAATACGGGGGTCTCTGCATGAGTTTCATAATTTTGATGGGTATCCAAGACACTGTTGGCACTTGTAGGATAGCAGCAGACAGCTGATACTCTGCTTCTCTCACCACTGCCCACCCCTGCCACTCACTGGTGGCTTGTTTAGGAGTGTGGACAGCTTCCCACCTTGAGCACCTATAGCTCTGTCTTTCTCTGTCTAGGGGCATTCCTGGTACTATGAAGAGCTTGAAGGTTCTCAAACAGGCTCAGCTCAGAGGTGGAGTGGCTTTAGCACCTGGGAAGGCGGAGATTCTCAACTAATAGGAGATGGAAGTTGTGGATAAATGCTCCAGTCTTCCCATCCCCCGTGGGATGACTGAGCAGGACTAACTCTGCTTTTGCATAACCTGAACGAGGCTAACCCTGACAGTGAATGTCCCCTTAAATTTTGCTCCCTAGATGTCTCATTCACTCCATCCTGTTCTTGGCTCTGATTCTGAGGCAAGTTTCTCATAGTTTTGGGGTGAGTCCTCAGTGAGACGGAGCCAAATAAGCCCACGGTTCCTAACTTACTTATTAACATAACCTGTCTTAGTCCATGCAAGCTGCTATAACAAAACACCTGAGACTAGTTAATTTATAAACAACAGAAATTTATTTCTCACCTTTCTGGAGGCTGGGAAACTCAAAATCAAGGTGCCGAGGCTGGGCATGGTGGCTCACACATGTAATCCTAGCACTCTGGGAGGCCAAGGTGGGTGGATTGCCTGAGTTCAGGAGTTTGAGACCAGCCTGAGTAAAAGTGAGACCTCGTCTCTACTAAAAAAAGAAAAAACTAGCCAGGTGCTGTGAGGGGCACCTGTAGTCCCAGTTACTCAGGAGGCTGAGACAAGAAGATTGCTTGAACCCAAGAGCTTGAGGTTGCTGTGAGCTATGACACCAGGGCACCCCAGAGCAATGGAGTGAGACTCTGTCTCAAAAAAAAAAAAAATCAAGGTGCTGGCAATTTCAGTCATCTGGTAAAGGCTGTTCTCTGCTTCCAAGATGGCAGCCTCTGGAGGGGAGGAATGCTGTGTCTTGACGTAACAGAAGGTGGAAGGACAAAAAGGAATAAACTCCCTCTGTCAAGCCATTTTATAACAGCATTAATCCATTTTGGAGGGTGGAGCCCTCATGACCTAAACATCTCCCAAAAGGCCCCACCTCCCAACACTGTTGCCTTGGGGATTAAGTTTACAAAACGTGAGTTTTGGGGAACACATTGGGACCCTAGCAATGTCCTTCATTACCATTTCCTCTTTTGTTATCTCACTTCCTACTTCCTTGCTAGTGTATCCTGGGATCGTCTTTCAGATATATTACCTATCCCCAATTCCTTTTCAAACTAAGGCAGGCTGTACTGAGAAATGATGCCTCACCCCAGCCCCATCCCAACAAACACACTGGTGATTTATTGACGTTTCTCATCAGTTTGTGATATTCTAATAACTGTACAGGCTTCTTTTCTCTAAGACAAAGCTTCTCAGATATATCAGATATTGAAGGTTGGGCATCTGCTTTCTTCCAAAGGCCTCCTGGTACAAGTTTAAACACACATGTTTGTGGTTTTTGTTTTTTGGTGACTGAGGAAGGAGGTGTTGGGTGTATTCACCCCCTGCTGTTTTGTGTGTATGTGTGTGTATGCACGTGTGTGCGCAGAGGCAGTGAAGAAGGTGTGAGGGGAGATAAAGACTATGGAAGAAAAACAAGGCAGGGATTGTCTGGATAGCCACTATGGAATTTTCCCTCACTTAGGTCTCATGGCCGAGGGCCTGGATGTGAGTCCCTATGGGAGTGGCACCAGGGCAAGCAACAGAGGAGCTGAGTTTGTGTAAGACTGGGGAGGCTTGGGGTATACACAGCCTTGCGTGAGGGCCGCAGGGGCCAAAGGCATGTGAATAGCTCACGCCCTGTGTCCTCCTTTTCACCTTGGCTATAGCCCCAGTCCCCAGACCACAGAGCTCATCTGGCTTGGAGAGTGGGCGGCAGAAATGTGCAGAACTCAGTGGCAGATGGGGAAGATCAGAGGGGCTGTGGGCACAGCAGCTGGGCTAACAGAGAGTTTGCCCCTCTATAAGGGGCTGTCCCTGAACAGGGCAAAGCAGAAGACCATGGGCAGGGAAGCCTTTGGGAGGAGGATAAATTTCTGAATGAGCAGGTGGCGCTACAAAACTGACAAAGTTTGGGAGATTTTGATAATGTGACCTAATATGTATTCACAGGCCGGTGACACGGGGCTATTCAGCTATGCAATGTTTGCTATAAACTTGCCAGAATCTGTATGCCCTTATAATCCCGTCCTGCAGAGAGCCGTGTAGTCAGATATCCCAGGCTCTACCTCTGTCACTGACAGTAATCACAGGCAGGACACTTGCCTTCTCTGTGCCTCAGTTTCTCTCATCTTTTATATGTCCTCCTTGGGCAAGATGAAAGATGAAAGCTAAAGTTCCTTTTAATTCTAAGGCAATGTTTACCTTAGTACCAAAAAGTGCTACTCACACCCTGCGGCCTAGAGAATGTTCCCGTATTTGACTCCTGCCCTTTGAGTTCAGACGTGGCCTGTGGGTCCAGGATCCTTTGTCTTATGCTGCTCTTGGATGAAACAACCAGTATGGCCAGACCCCGGCATTAAAGAAAGAGCGTTAGTCCAGCTTTTGCATGAATGTCCACATAGGGCCTGTGTCTTAAATGTGCAAGAGACAACTCTTAAACTGGTGTTTTATTGTCCTTGAACCACCATACCTCTGTTGAATTCATTCTAGATCATAAATCTGACCATAAAATACCAGTTTGCCAAACTGGCCATTAATTGCACCCATTTGTGATTAGACTGGAACTCGCAAGTGCCCCTTGCAGCTGTCTACTTATTCCCTGTCTGGGCTCTGATTTCCCTCCCAGGCTTTATAACTGACACCTTTTTATTATTTTTACTCCCCATAGAGTCGGCAGATTGCTGTTGCAAAAAGTCAAATGGAATGCCTCCAGTGGGGGTGCCCTGCTTTCTAGAGTGGAAAGTCTACCTCCATGGTGTCACAATCCAGGGGCTCCAGGCTGAAACTTCTCCTGCCCAGGCTGTGCCCCTGGTGGTGCAACTGAATGCACTGAGAATAATACGTTCATTCCTGATTCACAGGCGGCTGGACAGATTACACAGGGCCAGCCTGGCAAAAGCGATACGCTGCTCTGCTTCAGAAGTAATTTTTTAGGAAGGATGTTGTCCTCAAGGCATTAGGCAGGGCTTTGAGAAAACCCCCAAAATCACATGTGGCCTAATCAGAGGGCCAGTGGGAAAGCAAATAATGAAAAAGGAACTTTTAAAAGAATATTATTAATTTTTGAACATGCTAATGCCATCTATAGTAATTTCTTCATTATCTGGCACTCATGGGGATTGGTAGATTCTGGCTAAATGTAGTTTCTGGTTGCTTGGGAGTTACTATTAAAAATAAGCCTAATTTTATACCCCATACTATACCATAGACTCTGTATTGACTGGATATTAATATTGAAATATACTAATTACTGGCTCGACGCCTGTGGCTCAACAGGCTAAGGTGCCAGCCACGTACACCTGAGCTGGCGGGTTCGAATCCAGCCCAGGCCCGCCAAACAACGATGGCTGCAACCAAAAAATGGCCAGCCCGTTGTGGCGGGCGCCTGTAGTCTCAGCTACTTGGGAGGTGGAGGCAGGAGACTTGCTTGAGCTCAGGAATTGGAGGTTGCTGTGAGCTGTGATGCCACAGCACTCTATCCAGGGTGACAGCTTGAGGCTCTGTCTCAAAAAAAAAAAAACAAAAAATGGCTCGGCGCCTGTGGCTCAACGGGCTAAGGTGCCAGCTATGTACACCTGAGCTGGTGGGTTCGAATCCAGCCCGGGCCTGGCAAATAATAATGACGGCTGCATCCAAAAAATGGCCAGGCGTTGTGGCGGGCGCCTGTAGTCCCAGCTATTTGGGAGGTGGAGGCAGGAGACTCACTTGAGCCCAGGAGTTGGAGGTTGTTGTGAGCTGTGATGCCACGGCGCTCTATCCAGGGTGACAGCTTGAGGCTCTGTCTCAAAAAAAAAAAAAAAAAAAAACAATAATAATAATAATAAAGGCACTACTTCTGGCTCGGCGTCTGTGGCTCAGTGGGCTAAGGCGCCAGCCACATACACCTGAGCTAGCGGGTTCGAATCCAGCCTGGGCCCACCAAACAACAATGACAGCTGCAACCAAAAAATGGCCAGGTGTTGTTGTGGGCACCTGTAGTCCCAGCTACTTGGGAGGCGGAGGCAAGAAACTCACTTGAGCCTAGGAATTGGAGGCTGCTGTGAGCTAT
>CAUYRH010092509.1:0-19495 GCA_963574655.1 Perodicticus potto | reverse complement strand
TGTTGGCCAGCAGAATCCATGGTCAGGAGGAAGAGCTAGATTCAAAGTGAAGGAGGGAGAAGGCAAGCAGGGGTCCACCACCACCACACCGCGGCCACCTGCGGAGAGGAATGTCTGCTGCTTCACTTTCACCTTCAAATTTCACACACGTTTCTCTTGTGGACAATCCTACCTTAATATAAAAAAAGGAATTCTGTGATCCAGTGTTCTGAATGTAAGCAAGTTGATTTAAAAAACATCCAACATAGACAGAAAGAGCAAGCACTGTTTTCAAAAACTGCAGAGACTCTAGAAGGAGCCACTTGAAGTTTCTGTGATAAACCATCATGTGAATAATTTCTCATCTAGATATTTCCACATTCCAAAAATATCACTGAGGCTCAAACCTCAAACTTTAAGATAAGATAGTCTAGATTTTATTTCTAGACCTCCCTCTTGCTAGTGATGTGGTCTTGGGAAAATCATTTAATTTCTCTAACTTTCTCACTTAAAACATAGGAATAATAATAAAAGTATTTGTGCTATAACCCAATGTGTCTAAAATAACATGGCTGGCACCTATTGGGTACCTGATTCCTCTTTGTTGATGTTATTATTCTTGATGTCATAAAACATCTTCATCCTCTTAGCGCGCACTAACTTCTGAAGTGTTTATCGTCAGTTACCAATATACTTGAAAGTCTGAAACAGTAAATTTTCCACTGTATGAACATGTTTTGCCTTGTGACCTCTTGCCTTGATTGTTGACTGATTGTTTCAAGCTTCATAACCAGACAGGTTCTAAACTTTGTACCTGCCTGTAGTCTAAATCCTCTCACCAGAGCCTATAAGGAATACAACACAATTAGGCAGGCCAGCACAGGCTTTCATGCAAACCTATCTATGTGAACCTTAGCAATTCATTTAATTATACCTAAGATCAATTTTCTCCTCTACGAATGGGAAAAACATAATGCTTGGCTTCTGCGATTAATCAAGATGGCATTTATACAGTATATCTGGCTCACAGAAGCTCAATAAAAGTCTTTCAAAATGATTAAATTTCACTATTCTCCTGATAAGGAGTCAAAAGCCTGTGGTTCTCAGAGCATCAACATAAATATTTCTAGAAAAATATTTTCTGATAAAATTCATCACCGATTTTTTTTTTCTTTGAGACAGTGTCATTTGGTCACCCTCAGTAGAGTGCAATGGCATCTTAGCTCACAGCAACCTCAAACTCTTGGTCTCAAGTGATTCTCTTGCCTCAGCCTCCCAAGTAGCTGGGACTGCAGGCATCCACTAAAATGCCTGGCTATTTTTAGAGACTTCTGGTCTCATTCTGGCTCAAGCTGGTCTCGAACCTGTGAGTTCAGGCAATCCACCTGCCTCGCCTCTCAGGTGGATTACAGGTGTGGGCCACAGCGTCCGGCCCTATCATCACCAAATTTGACATCTGATACCAGGCTCCGCTCCAGTGAGTGAGCACTGCTACTAAACATTGAATCCTCAGGATTCTAATTTAATTGGTCCTCCTTTGCCTCAGTGCCAAATGGGTCAGAAAGGATATCCTAGCTCTGGAGCTTCCCTGAGACTCACTGGGGCTGGTGTTGGGATTGCTTCTTAATTCAACTTCTCCTTCTACTTAATCTTGCATCACTCTCCAATAGCTCTGGAGAACCTTCCCCAGTAAACTCCTCTACACAGTTCCATATGTCATAACCTGTTTCCCGGAAAAACCAGGCTGTGTCAGATGTTACTTTGAAAAATAAGAGTTTGGGGCAGGGAGGAGAGCAGGACTTGGGGAGTCATCCAATGTCAAATAAGTTAAATAGGTTATCTGCAGAGCTTCTCAGAGAGCATTCAAGACAGAGATGAAGCTTTAGCATTTACAGAATAGTGTGCTTGGAACAGCTTTTAGATTAGCGTGCTCTATAACAGAAATAGGTGTCATTAATAGAGATCAAAGACAGGTAATTCTGCTTCTTTTCTCTTGACATCTTGCAATCCTACTTCACTTTTGCTTCCGTTTGGACAGGAATCTGAATGGGCAGTGGCATGTGAAGACAGAGATAACAATTTCAAACTTATGATGACATTGACAGTGATTCCCGAATGATACTCATCAGCACCCTCACTACTAACAGAAAATAATATTTGTAGTGTTTTTTAATGTGCAGTTGACGTTTAAAAGGAAGGGGAGGCTGATGATGTAGTGAAATCAGTGTCTAGCCAGGAACAAAAGCCACTATGCTGGGCTAGACTTCTCTTTATAGGAAGAAAACACTATTATTCTCTGAAATATCTTCCCAGGTGTTTGATTTTTAGAGTCTTAAACAGCAACCTGCTGACACCCTTAGTAGCATAGAAACAATTGAAGGTGATTCTGTTTTACATGAGGGGCTGGGTCTCTATGGCTGTCCAACATCAAGAATGATGAAGGATTAAAATATCTTGATTACTTTGAGAAGTATCTCTATCCTTTGCTCACTGTAGTGTGGTTGAAACATTAGGGAGTTATTGCTGTGATTCTAATAGGACTACCCTGGGAAAATCTCAGGCAGAAATACATATTTAAGCAATTTTTAAAACTAGTATGTTTACATTTTAGAAATGACTCATCACATTCTATTGTGTAAATACATATTTAGACTAGTAAAAAACTCTTTATGAAGCTATGAATTAAAGCCAAATGTAAGTATTGGAGTTAATCTTTTTGCCTGCTTTAAGCGCCATTTTGAATGATTGGGGTGAAATTGGACATTGTGTATGTATAATGATGAAAAATGGTGGGCCACAATGAGAAATAATTCTTTTGATTTCCAGAGCATAATGGCCTATGAATTATGTTTAAAATTAATGAAAGAGAAGATAAAGAATGATTTGAATCTCATCAGTAGCTATTTTTCTCTTTCTCTGAGGCAGCAATGAGCCATTTTCTAAGGGATTTGAACTTTTGTGAGCAAGTTTCTCCAAGCTTCTAAAAGGTCTTAATTTGAAGCTTAACCTTTTTAATGATGATTTGTTTCGCTTGAAAGAACAAACAAATAAGCAGTTGGACTTCCTGAGAGGTTTTCATTTTGTAAAGACAATTTCTTTGCAAATCAAAATAAGTTTAAATTTTTAACATTTGGGAGGACATGAACATACCAGTATATCCTCTTGCCTTGAAAGATCCTTCCTTCTTCCTTCAACTTTACAAACAGCTGTGAAAGGAGAGGTTATTTTCCCATAGGAAGCAACTTGGATTTAAAAAGAGAAAAAGGGTGATTTGAGAAAAAATTCACTATTATTTCTAATTGCATTCCCCAACACTATGTAAAGAAGACGTATTTCTTGCAAATCTAGAGCTATTGCTTTATACTATAGTTTGACTTGCTTAGTCTTTTAATAGAATAGCTTTCACTCCTTGACCATATACAGACACTATTCAAGAAGACATATCTTTTAGCGGTGGTAGAAAATTATGTTATCAGAGATACAACTATACTACATGGAATACAAAATTCTAGCAACGTACCTGAAAAGAGAAAAGTTCTATCTTTCAAATTTCTGATACTAATCTCCAAATTTCATGCTTTAGCATCAGAAGTCACTCAGTTCTTGCTTTTCAAAGATATGTCTTTCATTCCTGGTCCTACCTACAGTTCACATCAAGAACAAGCCAATTTAGCCATTTTGCTCCCAAACTATCTAATTTTCTTTCCTAAAACTCAACTCCTTTGAGTCTTCACTATATATCAAGGGTGGCTTCTCCTAGTCTTTCATTTCACTTAGCGTAGTGCATGAACCATTGATTGTGTAAAAGTCAATTTTCAATAACATGCAATATTCTCTTTTTGGGCACTAGTAGTTTTCCATTTATTTTATAGTTATCTTCTATTTATAAGTTTTCTGTTTATGATAGTAATACATAGTTTAAGTAAATTTAAAGAGAAGAATCAACTCAAAATAGTAATCAAAACATGGTGATGTTTATGAACAAGCTTATTTAGAATACCACTCAGATAAAATATTTATGCTATTTGGCTTCTCACTCTTGGTATTTGGCACTGTAGATCGTCTTTTTAAGATTCTGACCATGGTACTTTACATTGGACCTACAGTTTTCCCCTTGGTGATTTTATTTGTTTTCATGCTATGTTTTATAGCTTAACTGCAACCACCAGTTGCAGTAATTGCTACCACCAGCAATCTATGTAGATTGCTAAATCTTAATTGTTCCTTTATAACTTTCACTGGAATTCCTAAAAAGTGTCATACAATTTCATTCCGCTGTTGCATTGTAATGTACCTGTTACTGACCACCTTGCTTTCAGCTCACAAACAGCCAATGTTATCTTGTGAATCATAATTATTTCAGATCACTCAGGTGCAAAAAAATATATTTAATGATTCCTACTGTCTACAATCTGTTCTATTCTTAAATAACATATAAGATACTTGTTATTTTTCTCATCTCCGAACCCTCTATACCTTTGGCCCTGTCTTCACTTCATTTTCACCATGGGTTCCATCTTTCTGCAATCTCTTATTCTAGGTTGTTTTGTATTACACAATCTCCTCTGTTATTATTGTTTTATCATAATTATTTTAGCTGTATTTATTAAATGAAATAGCCCTTTAATAAATACCTTTCGATGTTTCTTATTCTGCTACAAAAGGTCCGAGTCCACATATTTATAAATTATTTGGAGTTTTCTTTTATCCCTGGAAATGCGAAGGATTATTTTTAAAATATTAAGGTGGAAATTAATTTTTAAATGGTTTACTTATCTAAATGTTAAAACTGTTATAAAATGGGCATATTGTAGAACCACTGTCAGTTATGAATGTCTATGATCTAATTATGGAACAATCTATAATAATTTTTAGTGAATCACCTGAGAATATAAACAAATAGTTAGTTAAGGGTGTGATATGAAATCAAAATCAAAACCAAACTCCATGCCATTCAGGACCCCCTTTGAGGACTTAACCTTAATTTATCCATGTTGTTAAAATAAAAAGGAACTAAAACTGAGAACAATATTTGACAATTGTTCAGATGATTAAAATGCATAGTGGAAATATTATTTTCTGAGACTTGGACATCGTTGCTATTAATAAAGTCTAATAATTTGTTTATATTTCTGAAACATATGGTTTTTTTGATCATTCATTGGAATCTCACAAAAATCTGGGTAGTAAGTAGGGAAATACATATTTTTGGCCTTTTTACATGTGTATAACATAATAACTATTTTCTTGGGCCATGGAAAAAGTAATAATGTCCTAATCATTGATAAGAATTCTTCTACTTGGAATTTATAATTTTGTGTTAGGTTCTACGTACTAAAAGGAACTAAAAGGACACTTAAAGCAGGGTATGCGGGAGCATGAAGCTACTCAGACATTTATTTTTACCTTCTCTCTACTTTATTTCTTTTTTTATTCTTTATTAAATTATAACTCTGTACATTAATGAATTTATGGGATACAATGTGCTGATTTGATACACGATGTGGAATGCTTACATCTAACTGATTAACATAACCGTCTTCTCGCTTACTTACTTGTTGTGGTAAGACATTTATATTCTAAAGGAATGAATTTTGAGCGATTATGATCAAAGGAACTGCATAACATTTTTAGCTCAGATGAGAGATTATCCAGCACTCATGTGCTGGTAAATGTTCAACTACTGCCTTTCTGAAAAAAACAGAGAAAGGAAAGTACTAAGTGTTAGCATTTATTAGTTTCCATGGGATAAATATTCTCACTATGACCAATTTCTAGCCTAAGTATAAATCACTGGATGCAGGGTTGGGAAGAGCTGTTCAAAAGGATAGTATATCAGCCCTTTCAGATTGCTATACAAAGCACTACAGACTGAATGGCTTATAAACAATAAAAATGGATTTCTCCACAGTTCTGGCAGCTGGCAAGTCTAAGGTAAAGGTGACTGTTGATTCAGTTTCTGGTGAGGACTGCTTCCTGGATTATAGAGGTGTACCTTTGTACCATATCTTCACGTGCTAAAGGGGCAAATGAACTCTTTGGTGTCTTGTTTATAAGGGCACTTATACCACTCATGGGGTCCCTACCCTTAGGCCTTAATAATTTCCCAAAGCCCTCACCTCCTAATATGGTCACTTTGCAGATTAGGTTTGCCAACTTACCAATTTGGGAGTGGTGTAAACATTCAATCTGTAACATACAGCAATCGTAATATTTGTATGACACAGATATAGGTGTCAATAAACTTATTCATAGATAATAGTAAAATGTAGTAAATAATGAGTTGTAATTATCTTTGTTTTCAATATAATTTGTTCAACTGAAAATTTGTATAATTTAATTTTTTTATTGTTTCAGATTAATTGAAGATACAAAGAATTAGGTTACAATGTTTGCATTTGTTAGATAAAGTACGTCTTATAATTGTGTCCCACCCCCCAAGAGGTGTGCCATATATCCCAACATTGTGCCCCTTAAGTGGGAGCACACCCATCTCTCTCCCTCATTCCCTCTCCCCCATCCCTTATTCCCTTGGTCCCCTACCTTGAATTTTGATTTGAGTTTTTGTCTAATGTGGGTATTAGATCGTCTACTGGCTTCATATTAGAAATGAGTATATTGGATTCTTGCTTCACCATTCTTGTGATGCTTTACTAAGAAGAATGGGTTCCAACTCTATTCAGATCAATATAAAAAATGAAAAGTCTCTATCTTTTTAAATAGCTGAATACTATCCCATGGTACACATATACCACAGTTTGTTAATCCATTCCTGGGTTGATAAACATTTAGGTTGTTTCCATATTTTGGTGATTGTAAACTGAGCTGTGATAAACAGTCTAATGCAAATGTCCTTACAGTAAAATGATAGTTTTTCTTTGGGGTAATAGGATTGCAGATGCTATCATGGATGTGGAGAGAAGGGAACCCTTTTACACTGTTGGTAGAGAATACAATACAATATTTTTGGAAGGAAGTATGGAGAATCCTCAAAGAACTCAAAGTATAATTTAATTTTTAATAATGGCTATATTAACAAATAGCTTGCTAATTTCCTAAAAAATTAAAAACTGCTTTCCATAACCTGGTATTATTTAGCTCTAATAAACCACTAGATTGATGGAAAATATGATTCCTTTAAATATTTAAAGATATGTCACAGAGGAGGATAAGACTTTAGTATTTTATTCTGGAGGGCATTACCAAGACCATAGGTAGATATACAAGATGGCAAATTTCAGATAATTTCGAGATCAGACTTTTAAATGGTGAAATTTAGTAATGATGAAGCTATTGAGGAAAATGAATTTCTACTGAAAGCATTCGAAGAGATATTTTTTAACTGAAAATGTTCAAGAACAGGCTAACTGACCTTAGATAGTTGTGTTGTAGAAGAAATTCAGAACTCCTGCGAAGGGTGGGCCTATAGTCTGTACATTGTCTTCCAACTCTAAGGTTCAAATTATTATTTTGATTATCTGATATTTATTTTCGTAGGTTTTGGATTCATAATCTCATATCAAACATTTTGAAATTCATTCATGAAATTTCTTTTACTGAGCCCCATGGGAGCAGGGCTGCTTAAATATGAACTGGGGAGATCACTATGCATCTCAGTGTTTCTATTTACTGTCAAAGCTTAGAAAGATCAAGCCTGACACAGTCCCGTATCCACCACAGGAATCAAAGGAAAGCAGAAGATGAATATCATTTTTCCTACATAGTCTTCCGAAGAGAGGAGAAAGAATAGGGGAGAAGCAAGAAAAATAACACGCCTTCTCTCTTCTCTGAGTCTGCTGCTGGCCTTTGACTCGGGACTTAAAAGGTTAAATATGCTTGGTAGGCAAAGTGGTGTGAAGTTAAGAAAAAGGGGCATATTTACAGATGTGTCTGTTTGCAGAGATCTCTAAAGTAGATGTCAGCAATGGAAAAGGTCAGCTAAATTCTTATTATGTTTAGATAGAAACCTGAGAGACATCCATAAATGAAAATTAGCTAAAACCAAAGCTGTCATTTCAATAATTCAGATATGCAAGTACATTATCTCTGACTTCTTCATGAGTTCCAAAGTATTTTAGCACCAGACAGATTGAGCTTTAAAGCCTTCAGATAATGACTTAGAGGTTCACACACACACAAGAAGTATGGCTGCAATCAGAATAGAGAAGTGAAGGCGTGGATGCTGGGGTGATAATCGACTATAGATGGCATAATCTAATAAGGTGCTAAGGACAATTTTTCATGCTTGACATACTTTTGCAATTAACTTTCAATTATATGTCAGCATTTAATATGTCAGAACAAATAACCAACAAATACATAGTCATGAGGCTGATTTATGATTTCCTTTTATCAAATTTTTAAAAGAACAAATTTTAGTATGCTAGTCTTAAAGCAGTATTTTAAATTAAATAATTGCATAAATCAATCACTACCATTAAAAACTGTTGTTATCTAAGTTTTGATAATAATCTGGGAAATAAAACCAGTATTATTTTTAATTTTAAAAATTAAGAGTACAAGTGTTTTTTGTTGAATGGATGAATTATGTAACGTGCTAAAATCAGGGCTTTTTGTGTATCTGTCACTTGAATAGGGTACGTCGTATCCGATTGGTAGGTTTTATCCTCATCCTCAATCCTCCCTCCTTCTCAGTTTTTAATGTCCATTATGACCATATATAGCCCTTGCTTATCTCCCACATATAAGTGAGAACATGCAGTATTTTTTCTTCCATTTCTGAGATACTTCACTTAGGATAATGGCCTGTAGGTCTGTCCAAGTTACTGCAAAAAACATTAATTCATTTATTTTTATGGCTGAACACTACTCCATGGTGTGTGTGTGGTGTGTGTACAAACAAAAAGACATATACAGACATACACACACCCTATTTTCTTTATCCACTCATCAGTTGATGGGCACTTGGCTTGATTTCGTATCTTTGCAATTATGAATTATGCTAAAAATAACTTATTTTCCTCTGGGTAGATACTCCATAGTGAGATTGCTGGGATCAAATGGTAAGTCTCCTTTTAGTTCTTTGAGGAATCTCCATATTGCTTTCCATAGAAGTTGTGCTAATTTGCATTCCCACCAACACTGTATAAACATTCCAAAACCAGTATTTTAAATCAAACTTTTTCACCTACAGAAGAGCCCTGAGACCATTTCCACCAAAGTACAGAAGAAGAGAGGTAATAAGCACTCCTTAAGAGTCACTGGGAGAAGTAGTCCAAATCAGTCCAAAATTATTTTTAAGTTTCACATCTTATTGTTTTAATGAAAGAAAAAAATGGTTTCTAGTCTATAGTACACCCATTTTTATTATAAAAAAAGTTAAAACGAGTTTTCTCCAGTTTTTTTCTTAGGATTATTGACATGGTAGGAAGATAGACTATGTATATGCTACGGCTTCAAATATACCCTGGCATATCACTCCATGCCCCTGCTAGTTTGGAAAGCATAGATCTCTAGGATCAACAAGCCATCTCTTCATTTACATACTCATTTGCATATGCATAGCACAGTTTCCTGTCTATTTTGGCATTTTCACAAACATTTCAGTTACTGGAAATAAATAGGCCAGAGCTGCCCTCAGATCAAAAGATTGAAAATGACCTTGGGAGGCTAAGGCTACTTTGTCTAGTCTCTCACCTTCAAGGATAACCACATTTAAATTATCACAGACATATAAGAACACAGATTGTTCCAAAAGTTCTGCAAGGAATCTTATAAACTATCTTGGAAACCCATTTTAATATCAAGAAGTTCTTTCCTCAATTTAGGCAAAATGCATTTTTGCTCCATAAATCCTGTGAGACCTGTAAGAAATAAATTCAGATAATTTAATCTAAAAATAGCTGCTCGCACTAAAGGCCTTAAGTTCTATCCTATATGACGGCAATGATTTTATTAGCATGTCTCTAGAACATGCACAGCATTGACAGTAAAATTAAAGCATCAGTTTAATTTTCTATCATATTCGAAGCTTGATATTTCACTTTAAATATTCTTCATTTCGGTTGCCAAGTTAGAATGAAGATTTTTATCTTAACTACATTATACAATTTTTTTAAACCAAAAGTAAGCGTATACTTTGCTAATAAGTTAAATTAGCAGAAAGGTAAAGACAGATCTACTCTTCTTGCAGCAAACAAAAAATAAACCCTTCTCTATGTTTGCAGAAGAGAGTGTAGTTCTGTGCTGGCAAGGTTTTATCTATCGTTCTTCATAATCTGGTATCCAGAGGGGCTCAACAAGCACAGGATGAGTAGATGAATGAAGGATGCATCTTCAACTCTGAAGAGGAATTTATTGTGTTGAGGAAGTAAGCCAACTGAAAGCTGAGAAATGGAATTCCTTGGTGGTGATAGGCATATAAGCCTAACAAGGGAAGTAAGAAGAAAAGTTATCATTGTAACTATGTATGGATTTTAAGGGGTATTATCACAAGGCGATAACAGAAGTTATTTTAAGGCTTTCCAGGTACAGATGAGTGAGTGATTAGCACACTTTACATCTCCTTCTTCCTACAAAGAATCTCACTGGACAGAATGAAGCAGCAATTAGAAAATTAGAATAAATTCACAGCAGTATGGGCCATAAATTTAAAGAAATTCTGAACATATCAAACAGTAGAAACAAATGGAAAAATTTAACAGACCAAAGTCACCTTCAGTGTCATAAATGAAAAACCAGGACTTACTCTGAAGTGAAGAGTCCCAGTAGACCTCCAGAAAAATCCAAACCAAGAGGCAAGAAGATGAGGGAAATTGGTGGTATAAATTAGTCAAGACAAACAGAACAGCCATCTCAACCCCTTGCTCTGAGATTGGTCTGGGCACTCCCACTCAGATACCAGAAAGGGTACTGGCGTCTTAGTTTAGGTGGCTAGTGGACAAACACTTGAGCTCTGAAGGCAACCTGTTTCACATCTTTCTTTCTCTCTCTTTTTTTTGTAGAGACAGTCTTACTTTGTCACCCTCGGTAGAGTGCCGTAACATCACAGCTCAAAGCAACCTTTAGCTCTTGCACTTAGGCGATTCTCTTGCCTCAGCCCCTGAGTAGCTGGAACTACAGCCCCCACCACAATGCCCGGCTATTTTTTTGTTGCAGTTTGGCTAGGGCTGGGTTTGAACCAGCCATCCTGGGTATATGGGGCAGGCCCCCTACTCACTGAGCCACAGGCGCCGCCCTGTTTTCACATCTTAAAACCCCATAATCAGCTGTAAGTATTCTCCTCCACAGCTTAGTTAATATTCCTGTAATCTGAACCAATGCTCACAATGCTTTTCATGTGTGCCAATAATCACCATATGGATGGAGCAGATACTGAGAGTAGAAGAAAATATTAATTCAAGGTGCAGACAATAATTTTAAAATGATTAATATAGTCAATATTGTTCCTGAGACTCTCAGAAACATGAAATTAAAAGGCGGCAATGAAATAGTTTATATTTATTTTAAATTCCTAGGAATAAATTTAACCAAAGAAGTAAATGGTATCTTCAAGGAAAACTATAAAACACTGAAAAAAATTACAGAGGACATAAAAAATGGAAAGATATCCCACGTTCACAGATTAGAAGAATATTGTTTATACATCCATACTACCCAAGATCACCTACAGATTTAGTACAATCCCTATCAAAATACTAATGATATTTTCCATAGAAATAGTAAAGACAATCATAAGATTCATAAGCAACCATAAAAGACCCCAAATATCTAAAAGTCATCCTAAGCAAAAAGAATAATACGGAAGTATCACTTACCCGACTTTATACTACAAAGCTATAATAACCGAAACAGCATGATACTAACATAAAAACAGACACATAGACCAATGAGACAGAATAAAGAACCCGGAAATAAATCCACACATTTACAGCCAACTCATTCTCAACAAAAGTGCCAAGACCATATGTTGGGGAAAAGACAGTCACTTTAATAAATGGTGCTAGAAAAACTGGATATCCCCCTGCAGAAGAATGAAAGAGCCTTATCTTTCTCCATATACAAAAATCAACTCAAAATGTATTAAAAACATAAATGTAAGACCTGAAACTATGAAACTTCAAGAAGAAAATGCTCCTGGACGTTGTTCTGGGCAAAGGTTTTTTGAGCAACATTCCAAAACCATAGGCAACCAAAGCAAAAATGGCCCGATAGGAGATCACATCAAGCTGAAAAGCATCTGCACAGCGAAGGAACCAATCAACTGGGTGAAGAGACAACTACAGAAAGGGAGAAAATATTTGCAATTTATCCATCTGACAAGGGGTTAATGACCAAAATGCATAAGGAACTCAACTTGACAGGGGAAAAATAAATAAATAATTTGATATTTTAAGAAAGGGCAAAAGACCTGAATAGACATTTTTCCAAAGAAGGCGTGCAAAGCAAATGGGCAACAGGTATATGGAAAAAATGGTCAATAGCACTAATCATCCGGGAAATGCAAACCAAAGCTACAATGAGATATGCTTTCCTCCCTGTTAAAATGGCTAGTATCAAAAAGTAAAAATAAATAAATAAATAAATAATGGATGCTGGTGAGAACGTGGAAAAAGAGGAATAGTTGTATATTGTTGGTAAGAAAGTAAAGTAGTAAAGCCACTATAGAGAACAGTACAGAGGCTTTTCGGCAATTGAAGAATACTATCCAGCAATCCCACTGGTGGGTATATTTCTAAAAGAAATGAAAGCATATATCAAAGTGATATCTGTGCTCCCATGTTTATTATAGAACTATTCACAACAACCAGGAAAGGCAATTCACCTATGGGTCTACCAGTGGGTGAATAGTTAAAGCAGATGTGGTGTGTGTATATACACAACGAAATGTTATTGAGTCATAAAAAAGAATGAAATATTGTTACCAACAGAACTGGAGGTCATTAGGTTAAGCGAAATAAGCCAGTCAGAGAGAGAAACACCACATGTTCTGAAGGATATGTGAGAGCTAACACGGGGATCTCATGGAGGTGGCGAGGACCATGGTGATTATTAAAGGCTGGGAAGGGAAGGGGAGGGGAGAAGATGAAGAAAAGTTGGTTAGTGGGTATAAAAATACAGTTAGAGAAAAGATATAGTTTCTAATATTTGATAGGACAATAGAAAGATTATAATTAACAATAATTTATTGTGTATCTTAAAATAGTTAAAAGAGAAGAATTGAAATGTTCCCCAAACACACATAGGATAAAATGTTTGAGGTGAATGATATCCCAATTACCCTGATTAGATCATTACACATTGTATAAATGTTTCAAAATATCACATATTCCCCCCAAATATGTACATATTACATATCAATTAAAAAATACGATAGTCTAGAATTTTTAAGTCAGTATTACCAAAATTTAAGTCCCAGTATAAAAGCTAAACAATAATGAATGTGCAAAAGGGCACAGAGAAGAATATGAATGAAATATTGCTGAAAAGACTCCCATAAATACAGATATGTAGAATATATTAGATCTTGAACCCCAGATTTATTCAATATTTTGAGCTCTTTTTAGTACTATAATAGTTTGCAGGTGTTATTACAAGCAATGCCATGCAAAAATACATTAAAATTTTCAGAGTTTCAACTTAAGTTATGCTAATAAAATTCTAGAGTAAAAATTCTGTGAAGGAGGAAAAATAATATCTAGTTATCTTTTAAATATAGAGTTGAGGAATTGTAGCTGGTGTTCTCAGAATCTGTGAACACAAGTGCATTTTGTTTTCCTCTGCTTTTTATTTTTATTTTTGAGAAAGGGTCTAGCTGTTTCACCCCAGAGAGGGTGCGGTGGTGACATCTTAGCTCACTGTAACCTCAAACCCTTGGGCTTAAGCAATCCTGCATCATTCTCCCGAGTAGTTGAGAACATAGGCATGTGCCACAATACTTAGCCTAATTTTTCTATTTTGAGTAAAGACAGAGTTTCCCTTTATAAATTAGTCTCAAAATCCTCACCTCAAGCAATCCTTCTGCCTAGGCCTCCTGGAGTGGTAACATGACAGGCATGAGCCACTGTACCTGGCCTTTTTGTTTATACTTAAGTATTTGTCATTTATTAAATATCATAATTACTAACAAGTTTATTTTAAAATATCATGTATGTGGACTGTCTGGAAAGTATCCAGCCATGTATGTCTTTAGGGTTACACGGCTGGACACTTTCCAGACAGCACTTGTATAATGAGTTGACTTTTACAATCAGATAGGAAAGGTATTTTTATTTTTTTATTTTTTTTGAGACAGAGCCTCAAGCTGTCACCCTGGATAGAGTGCTGTGGCATCACAGCTCACAGCAACCTCCAATTCCTGAGCTCAAGCAAATCTCTTGCCTCCGCCTCCCAAGTAGCTGGGACTAGAGGCGCCCGCCACAATACCCGGCCATCTTTTGGTTGCAGCTGTCATTGTTGTTTGGTGGGCACAGGCTGGTTTCGAACCCTCCAGCTCAGGTGTACGTGGCTGGCACCTTAGCCGCTTGAGCCACAGGTGCTGAGCCAGAAAAGTATTTTTTAAACTCCAGTTTCATTGATATGGACTAGGAACTAAGTTACATTTTTAGAACAAGGAGAACAATGAAGTTAAACTTACCTATCACAGCTCCAGAAAGAAAAATAGATTCATTTGGGGAGTAAAAAAGTCAAGATAATTCAGAACACAAATAAGTAAAATACAGGTCCCAGATAACTGTCTACTATTACGTCTCAGTTTAACAACTTAACACTTCAACAGAACTTTAATTTTTTCCCAAGTGTGTTCCACTGAATATCTTTCCAACAAGAGTTCTGGCTGGGGACCATATAGGTTTAGAAACACAGTCACATATGTCTTCTTGGAAAGTCACAAAAGATATGAGCATCTTAAAAACTAAGAAGTCTTTCACTTAAATATGAAGTTTAACAATATTTCTCCAATGAATGCAACTGTGGAAACTTCTTTTTGGTAACATCTGTTAACATCCATTAGAAATAGTGTTGGAAAATATGAATTATCTTATTTAGCACATAAATTCTGCAAAAAAAAAAACAAACCTAACCTGCCTCCAGCAGAAAAAGAATTTGCACTCAGGTCTTCAGCCTAAGTTCAGAGATCTTTTCTCTTTCCACTTGGCTACGGTTCTTTTTATCCCCACCAGCACAGTCATGCTCTGTTTATTTTTAACCCGTGTGTCCCATGCTGGAGGAAATTGCTTGTGCTACCACTTCATGTAGCACAGGATTCTGTTCCAATTTTGAGAGAGAATTCTTGATAACAGAATTGCTGTGTTAAGTATTTGTTTAAAGCTAAAGCAGAAAATCACTCATGAGTAACACAGGCAGTTAAATGGTACCATCTGGAGCAAAAGGCATCTCTAAGTATCCTTATTTAAGAACCAGTTTACAAATAATAACAGACCCCTGGAATTAAGCAGTTAGCTCTTTTGTCAAGAATAATGGCATTCGAGGGAAATAGCTTGCTTCACTGCATCTGAATTGTCACAGACAGAAATACCAGAATATTTTGGCTGTTTTGTTAGAAATACCAAGATGAGGACCTCTTAAATCAATAATATTAAGACTAACAGATAATCTAGTCGGTGTATTCTGGTTTCATACCTAGAAGAAGAGCAAAGAAATTAAAATGACCTAGATCACAGAACAAAAAAAGAAAAATTTCACTTTATAACAAATAGAAATGTTGGACAAAATTAGACAAAATTTCTAGTTACTACTTGTCACAAATTATGTATTTACTTTGTATTTTGCTTGCTGCATATCAATCATCAAAATGATATTTTAATTACTTTATTCAATGCATGGCATATTGTATGTGCTCAAGAAATATTTGTAGAACAGATGTAGATAAAAAGAGAGACAGGAAGACACAGCCACATGAAAGAAACATACAAGTAGAGTCTAGTGGGGGGAGGGGAGGAGGAGGGAGATTGGCAGGATCTCACTTAATGCGCCAATGTGGGTGTGTTCAACATGCTTACCTAGGTGAAGGGCTCAACTACCACTTGAACTTTACCTTAGAAATGAAAACAATGTAAGCTAGGGCCAGGCACGGTGGCTCACGCCTATAATCCTAGCACTCTGGGAGGCCAAGGCGGGCGGATTGCCTGAGCTCATGGGTTTGAGACCAGTCTAAGCCAGAGCGAGACTCATCTCTAAAAATAGCCAGACGTTGTGGCCAGCACCAGCTACTCGGGAGGCTGAAGCAAGAGAATCACTTAAGCCCAAGAGTTGGAGGTTGCTGTGCACAGCACTTTACGGAGGGTGACAAAGAATCTATCTCAAAAATTAATTAATTAATTAATTAATTAAATATTAAAAACAAGGAAAAAAGAAAGCAATGTAAGCTGAACATTTGTACCCTCATATTAATCTGAAATGAAAAAATATAAAACATAAAAATTAAATTAAAAAGTTTAAAAAAGGTAGATAAAACAGAGTATAATCAAAAACTATCTCTTTACTTAAAGAAAAACAAAGAAACTCTGAGGTTTATAATGTCAGAGTTTCTTAGAGCTATGTTTTCCTATCTTAAAATGGTAATACTTTGTTGAACTCTGAAGTAAACAGGCAGACTGGACCAAAGAAGACTGGCTGGGACCTTTGACCACCCAGAAGTTTGCAAGACCATCCCCGGGCCTGTGAAGGTCAACATCTCTGCATGCCATGGCCCCAAAGAATAAAATCGTCCTTCTTCATTCTTCCCCTATCCGTCAATTGTATAGACCTCACTGGAAGCAGCTTTTTTGGGGTGTGAATTTATTTGTGTATCTTGTTTCAATTAACATTGAACCCATTGTGAAAGAAAAATAAAATTCTAAGATCCTTCTACAGACTAAATGGTCCCCCTTGGCCATGAAGACCCTAGAAAACTTTTCTAAAAGTTAAGTTTTCCAGCCATGATGGGATGGGAGGTTGACCACAACTCAGCATATCGTCTTCTGTAGTGGTGGATACCATATTTCTTTCCTAAGGGTTAAACAGAAAGCAGCTCTGGGAAAACAACGCTTGGAAGATTTGTTCCACTGCTGACTTCAATGAGCCACCTGATGTGAACAGAATCCCCTCCATTTTTGTGTTCACAACAAGACAGCGAACCGGTTTGACGATGCTTTTCTTTCTAATAATGGTGCAGGTCCCCTCATGTAGGGCTGAACACAGACCCCATTTTCCAGTCCCAAACAGGCTCATAAACCAGCCTCATCAATGTTCCTTCTAAACCACCACTCCTGGGGAGGGACAGAATGCCCCAAACAGGACTGCATTCCTATAAAAGGGTGCTTTTAACATTAATTTCTATCCACAGCCCTCTGTCACCAAACGGTTGTGACATATTTTAGATATACATTCCATCTCCCAAACACCCGCTGCCTGAAGAGTAGGAAAGGCTGCCTGTAAATCCCTGACAGAGAACCCAGTCAGGCTACAGGGTTAGGGATACTCCCTCCGCTCTGGCAGAAGCTTTGTTTACCTTCTTGTCTTATCTCCTCAATAAAATCCATCCATTCACTCTTTCACTATGGTTTGTGAGTTCATTATCAAATTTCTGAGACCAAGGACATGGCAGAGAGATTTCAGTGACAATAAGTGACCACCACTCATGGCCTTGTTCTGGTTGGATTATGGAGCCTAAACACAAAGCTACTTCATTATTTCTGCTTCACTTTTTGGTATATCGAGCCCAATTCTACTGCATTTTAGTGTTAAGCCTTCACCCCAAAGTGAGCATGGAAGGTATGTAACAACATACTTGCTTACTATACTTGTGTGTTATCCCCTAATGAATAGCTTCTCTTGTAACCCATTGACATGCATATTTAGCCAACCCATTTAGCGTAAAACTCTTGTCTCACTCTTCCCAGGCTGAAGGTTGCAACCTTTTATAAGAAATAAAGTTCTCTTCTCTAAATGTACAGATTTCATGATTATACATTGATGTGTATTAATATGATAGGTCCTACACCCACCTGTAGAAACCACAGAACATCTATCAAAAGCATGACTCCATTCCCAATTTTTTTTTGTTTCTTTATAGATAAATATAGGTTTTTAAGGCCAAATTACATTCAGACATTTCTAATATCATTGTTAGCCTGAACTGAAATCTAAAACACACACACACACAAATTGGTATGTAAAAAGCAAGTTTGAAGAAACTAAATTTAACTTCAGTAATTTGTTTTTGAATTTATATGTTTTATTGCCTGATTATTCCCAAGTACGTATATAATGTAAGTCTCATGTCTGAGTTTGAATATTTTCCTTCTCATGCTTTTTTTCAAAAGAGGACCTCATTGGTATCTTGGAAAGTTAAAGGAGGTGCACTAGTGAGAATGAGAGCTACTGTGGAAATTTCAAGGATGTATGTATGCCAACGAAAGTGCTGTAGAATGAATGATTAGACCATAGGGTAAGTGTATCGCATTCACATACTGTGGAAAAACAATACTAAATGTTAGTTTGTTCCTCAGTCTCCTTGCCTTCAGAGATAAATAATCCAAGTTTCTCTTGTTTTATTCTCCTAATAATTTACAATACTCAAACATAAAAATATCAAAATAAATACAGTAGTTACTTAGCCAGATATGTACTTTTATTTTAATAGTAGTTATCTGGTATAAATGTTTTCTCATAAATGTTTTCTGCTGTCCGTGTGCATGTGTTGGAGAAGATATTGACCCTACCCATGCACGTTGGGTCGGACAACACTTTAGAATGGATAATCCAATCAAGTCCAGTTTCTCCTTAAGTTCTTCAGGAAAAGTGGATGTTTCTCTTTTTTTTTTTTTTAATACATGTATTTTATTATTCTTCATTACATTATTCCCCCCCACCCCCGCCGTGGTAAGAAAGAATTTATTTAAAGAAAATAAAACAGAAAACAATAAAGCTCCTGGTAGAGGGAGAGAATTCAAGTGAGGAGAGAAAAGCTCTCTCCGTTCCTCTCCCGGTCTTTCCCTATCTCCTCCTTTAGGCCTTTAGTCTCAGGGTATATATAGGTGTATGGGTTCCTTGGCCAGGAAACGAATGAATACAGTTCCTTCCGCTGGGGACAAGGTGAATGAGTGTATCAGTGAATGGATACAGTCCATTCATGGAGTTGAGGCCTAGGAAATTCACAAGAAATTGACCTAGGCATAGGAAATGGGGGTTCCACATTTAGTCCTAAGTGTAAAGTGAAGGAGACACCAAGGCACAGGTGTCTCCTCAGCAGTTGTCCGGCCTTTTTGGCTACTAGAGCCTCTGGTGGGCGTTGGAGGTCCCCCTCCTTGCCTGTCATCCAGCCCGCTGGCTCTTCAGCTCCGCTGAGCTGGCAGGGCGCCAGATGTCCTGCATCAATTCTCCCTCTCCGAGTAGAAACCCTAACTGCTGTTAGGGAAAAGGGGCGAAGACTCAATCTAACTGCTTCCTGCTGAATAGGGCGATGATAGAAGGGGGCAGTTAGGGTTTCTCCAGAGGGAGAGTGATACAGGGGTTCATGGACTGGAACCATCTTTATTGCGTGTGGCTTGATGAC